>JAVJIF010011093.1:0-107500 GCA_038442645.1 Agave tequilana | reverse complement strand
AAATAGTTCAATTCACCCATCAAAGACATCTCAAATTCATGATGCATACATGATTCAAACTCCTTACAAAGTAATTCATTAGTAGAACCAAAGATTATATCATTAACATAGATTTGTACAATAAGAATGTCACTACCAACATGTTTAGTAAATAATGTGGTGTCTACTTTGCCCTTAACAAAATCATTTGATAGAAGAAAGTAGAAAGTCTTTCATATCAAGCTCTTGGAGCTTGTTTTAAACCATACAATGCTTTATCTAGTTTGAAAACAAATTTTGGATGTATATGATTTAACAAAACAGGGGTTTTTCAACATATACTTTCTATTCAATAAAACTATTTAAAAATGTACTTTTTACATCCATTTAAAAAAGTTTAAAATTTTATAGGATGCATAAGCTAGTGTGATCTGTATGGCTTCTAGCCGTGTTACGGGTGCAAAGGTCTCCTCAAAGTCGATTCCTTCAATTTGGGTGTAACCTTGGGCTACTAACCTAGCCTTATTCCTAACAACATTTTTTGACTCATCCAACTTGTTCCTAAACATTCACTTAGTACCAATAATTGGTCTATCATGGGGTCTAGGAATAAGATGCCAAACTTGATTGCGCTCAAATTGATTTAGCTCTTCTTGCATAGAAAGCAACCAATATGAGTCACCCTCGGTTTCGAGGATATTTTTGGGTTCAATATGAGATATGAATGCATAATGCCCACACAAATCATGGAGTTTGGAGCGAATGGTTACCCCTTTGATACATCACCTATGATGAGATCTTTAGGATGATTTTAGCATATCTCCAATCTTTAGGGAAGTGGTTGTGATGGTTCCACTTCATCCTTTTAAACTTCACCATTTGGCTCTTGCTTGTCTTCTTGGATGGATGAGCCCTTCAACGATATTTTCTCCATGTCTTCACCTAAAGAATCAATCTGTACAACATTCTTAACAAATGCATTAGATTCTTCAAACTTAACATTCATAGATTCTTCAATTGTAAGAGATGATTTATTGAACACTATATGCTTTGCTAGTATTAGAATAGCCAAAAAAATTGCTCTAAAAGCCTTAGCATCAAATTTGCCCAAATTATCTTTAGTGTTCAAAACAAAACATTTGCATCCAAAAACTTTAAAATATGAAACATTTGGTTTTCTCAAATGATAAATTTAAAAGAAAGTTTTGGAAGTATTTTTACACAAGTAAATTCGGTTCGATATATAGCATGCGGTATTTATGGCCTCGGCCCATAAGTATTGAGGGAGTCCATATTCACTTATCATGGTCCTAACCATTTCTTGAAGAGTTCTATTCTTCCGTTCAACGACTCCATTTTTTTGTGGAGTTCTAGGACATGACATTTCATGCTTAATTCTATTATCATCGCAATAAGTCATAAAGAATTGGTTGACAAACTCACCACCTCTATCACTTCTTATGCGTAAAATCGAAAATCCTTTTTCTTTTTCAACCCTTTTTCAAAAAATCTTAAAATGCGAAAAAGTTTGATCTTTATGCTCCAAAAAGAAAATCCATGTGAAACGAGAGAAATCATCGACTAAAACCAAAACATATCTATTTTCATTTAAACTTTTAGCTTTAGTTGGTCCAAATAGAGCCATGTGGATCAATTCTAATGGCCTAGATGTCATGATATCCTTGATTGGTTTGAAAGAGGACTTGGTTTGTTTTTCAAGTTGGCACGCACCACAAAATGCGGTCCTTTTCAAACTTCAAATAAGGAATATCCTTCACCGATTCTTTTGAATTGATTCTCTAAAGATGATCAAAAGAAGCATGACCTAATCTTCTATGCCATAACCATGAAATCTCATCAAAAATATTTAAACATTTTGTAGTGCAATCCAAATTAAGCATATCAATAATGTAGACATTATTTTCATGAAATCCAGTGCGAATACATTTATTGGTTTACAATCAAAATATTGCAAGAAGATTCATCAAAAATAACTTTGAGACCACGATCACATAGTTGACTAATACTAAGTAAATTATGTTTAAGCCTATCAACAAGAACTACATTTTCAATTAAAAGAGATGTACCAATCTTGATGTTACCTATACCGATGATGGTGCCCTTGGAGTCATCTCCGAAGGTGACGGTGCCATGCCACCTTCAACATACCTCGATAGGGTTGCAAAATTGTTGATGTCCCATGTCATATACCTTGAGCAACCACTATCAAGGTACCACCGCTCCCTACGTCTTGGAGTCTTGGTGTGTACCTATATCAAATAATTGAATGGTTGATTTTGGTACCCATATTTTCTTGGGTCCTAATACGTTAGTGTTTCGAATCCAAACATGATTATTCATACTATTTATATGATCATAACAAAATTTGGCTAAATGACCATTCCAGCCATAATATGTACATTTATAAATTCTTCCATATTTAAAAGCATAATGAGCATGTGGTTTATGAACATGTGATTTGTGAACATGTGGTGTTTTAGCATGATTGACATGTGATGTGTTGGCATGATGAATATGTGGAGTTTTAGCATGTGATGGTTTATCATGTTTAACATGTAAAGTGTGCATGTGTTTCTTTGAAAATATTTCTTCTAGTTTAGTATTGTTAAATGCACATTCTTTTAAAATATTTCCCAAATCATTTATTTTAGTTTTTAACATGAAAATCTCATTTTCATCAATTTTAGGATATTTAGCTTTGCATGCAACTCTATAGGCATCAAAATCTCTTTATGTTGAAATAATAGTGGAAGATAATTCATCTTTTTCTTTTGTAAGAATAGCAATTTGGTTGTTAAGCATTTCATTTTTCTTTTTCAATTTTAAACAATCTTTTTTCTTAGAATCATAATTTTCTGAGAGTTCAATGAAAGCTTGTAATAACTCTTCTTTACTTATTCAATATCATCATAAGATAGTTCGGAAGTTACCTTAGGTGTGTTTGCCATGAAACACATGTTAGTCGTATCAAATTCATCTTCGGATTCACTTTTTGAATCCCAAGTGGCTTTGAACGCCTTCTTTACAAACGGCTTCTTTTGCTTCATGGAGGAAAATATCTTATTCTTGAAATCTGGACATTCGGCCATGATGTGTCTAGGTTTCCGACAGTTGTAGCATGTGATCTTCTTCTCCTCCTTCCCTTCCCATCGCCTTTTATGGTTGAGCTTTTTCTTGTGGTACATTCTTTTTACATTCCTCACAAGAAGAGATAGCTTTTCATCTTCTTCATCATCAAAGATGGTAGAGGTAGACTTGAAAGCAATAGGCTTTTTCTTTTGAGGCGCCATTTCTTCTCTAGCCTTTTTCTCCATCACATGAGTCTTAAGGTTATCAATAAGACTGATGAGCTCCATCTCGTCTTTGTCGTTCAATTCCTTCAAGGTGGTAGTATTGGGGAGATTCTGTCTCCTCGTTTTAAATAACCGCAAGTGCACGGTCGTTCGATGTAGCACTTGAGGGTCGGTCCACAGGGACAAGTGGTTCTTTGGTTTCAACACTTCTAGACGAATTGATCAAAGCTTTTGTGAGAGTTTGTTCTGAACTATGTGTTAATTTAGAAAAGTCAAGCACCTAGGATCGAATCCCCTAAACTAGCATCAAATAGTCAATTTGATCTCCAACCATTCTGTTGTTACTCACCAAATCCCTATTTTTAACAGGCAAACTAAGTCTGAACACTAGATCTAAACACAGGGTATTGTCTACATCACATGGTCCATCAAAGGTAAATAAAATGACTAAATAAATTAAAAGCAGAAAAAGCAGTAAAACCCTAAGTATGGACCATTGACTATTGACACATACCTTGTCAAATAACTAGTGACTCTAGAAATAATCTCCTAAAAGTTATAGATCAATTGGTGTGTGCAACAGTCTTAGTTAGGAGATTTACCGTTGACACAAAATAATCTAGCCTTGGTTCATCTCCCCTAGATACTTGAAAGAAGTCTAGCTACACATGATACAATTACTCACACAATAACTATCTTAATATTTAACAACTATTAAAAATTTATCTAATTTAAATTCAATTCATAGTTAATAGAAATCAAGTAAGGAAATTGAATGAATTAAATAATTAAACCAACTAAGTTAATAACTAACAAATTAAGCATTAATTAAATTAATAAACAACTAATACTAAATTAATCAAACTACTTACCTGCTGCGCCTCCACTCATGTGCAACGAAGAGGCAATGGCCAATGATTGCCTCCAAAAAAAAACAATGGAGAGTAATAACACATGCACACAAAAACGAAATAAGAAAAGAAAATAATTTAATAAAAAAAATGTGGCCAAACCTAAATTACATGATGGGAGTACCATAAAAAAATAAAAATAAAACCATAGGTCACCTCCTCCATACAGCAGCCCTCTCTATTCCTTATATAATAAGGAATATTTACAAAACAGCCCCTTAACAATTACATATTAAAATTAATTCAGTTTTGACTCAGGCTGATTTTATAAATGGCCAATACGGGCATTCAAATAGAGGAATCAGCGAAAACTATCAACATGAAAGTTGTAGATCTTTGAATTCTCTTCCGTAGACACCTGGATGACCATTTTGAGATCTTGTAGCCAAAGTTATAACCAAAATACCGCAACATGCTCGAAAAGCATCCTCCAATCTTTTACAAATTGCGGCATTAATTGCTGAAAGTATCCAGATTCCTCTTCTCTTTTCTTTATCTGTTCCCTGCAAATTTCAATCAATATACCCGAGTAGCATTATTTATATACAAATAATAGATAATTAGGAGTATAAAAATGGTATAAAATCATGCTGATCAAATACCCCACACCTATCTTTTGCTAGTCCTCGAGCAAATTAATAAAAAGAAAAAGAAAAACTAAACTATCCTAACTCACTTTCGTAGGAATCACGGTTGCACTTAGCATGTGCAACAAGCCGTTAAACCCCTAGGTTACCCCTAGAGGACGAGTTTTGTCTCGTGAGGTTTTCAGCGGATTACACCCACAAAATCCAAGAAAGTTAGAGATTAAGAAATAAATAAAAGTAAAATAAGGATAACCGAAAATCAAGAAAAGAAAAACAAATCAATTTTTTTTAGTTAGCTAGCTAGCAAGATCATCAATTTCCATGAGTTTCAATTTCAAGTAAAACCTCAATTCAAGAAATCATATCGGCTATAACATAAAGTCTCAAATCAAAACTTTACACCACCTGTCCTAAGTTTCAGATCCTATGTACCCCGTAAGCTTGGGAATATTTTAATTACAACTCTCATACTTTTTTTTTCTTTTCTTTTTTCTTTTTTTTTCTTTTTTTTCTTTTTTTAGAATTTTTTTTAACTATCTTTCGCGTAGATACCAAGGCTTCCTGAGGCCAAGATACCTAGCTAATTGATAATCAAAATTATTATATTTTTATAGTATCTTGTCCTATTAGGCTTTCTCAGCTACCCATGTAGCGAGCTTTGGGCCAATGCTCCCAAACCAGATGGTCTTAGGGCAATAAGTGTAAAAACACTCCTACGGACTTAATTACTCAAGCAACTGAGGCCACAAGACAAGACTTATTAATATCTATTTTATTATATAATAGATCTTTTTTTTTTAGTTGTAATCAATGTCCCAAGCCTATGAACTTAAAAGTGTAAGTGTTATTGGGTACATAATCACTTAAACTAAGTTTAGATGGTATGTCCGTTTTAGATTCTAATCTTTATTTTAAGACTTTATAATTCTTTCATCTTGATCTTACCATTAAAATCCACTCATGGATACTAAATCACTCACATACTAGCTAATCATTTGCAAAAAAAAATTTCAACTTTTTTTTTTTCAAATTTTTTTTAGACTCCTAAAGAAAATAAAGATAAAGAAAGAAAAAAAACCCTAAAAGAAAAACAAAATAATAATTAAAAAAACTCCTAAAAGAAAGAAAAAAAAATGTGAATCTCCCCCCCACACCTAAACTGTGCATGTCCTCATGCACACAAATGAATACAGAGATAAAAAGAATCTAGCATGTAATTTACACATCCAAAACATGCACACAATCATGATGATCATGCATTCCCAGCACACAAAAGATATAGAAATGTAAACAGTATGCTAGAATTAGAAATACTCACAGTGCACTAGAAAATCAAGCTGCCGAAGCAACAAAAATGCTCCCTGTGTGTGGTGGATGCATCCCTTGCTTATCCTGTATCACTTGCAATAAACTCGGCACATAGGTTAAAGAAAGAGATAAATCAAAGACTCACTAAAACTGACTCAACTAACTAAAAGAGAAATAAAAAGACTCAAAAACTAAAAGAGAAATAAAACAAATATATACATATGCACAACTCCCCGTTTTCCGCACATCTAGTTTAAATTATGTCGGTTCCTCCCCTTGATCTTTTTCCACTCTCAAAGTCGGTTCTCTTCATCGACTTTACTTGTAAATTAGAACCCTTTATCATTTCAGCACAACCTCCTTTAAACTTGATCATCACACTCTTTTCTTTATCCTTTCCTCTTCCGCTTTCTTCTTTTCAGCAAGTTAGAAAAAGGACTCACTCCCGCAACATTAACTCCTAGCTCAATCTTATTATCTTCCCTTTCATGTGAGCAAGCTTGATCAATAGCTAAGAATTTAAGTTCATCGTCAAATATCTCTTCAAAACTTTTATCAAAGAATCTTATGGGGAATGTGTGTCCATCCAATCATTCAGGAGTAAAAGCTCATCCTCAAAGATCTTTTCAAAGCTTTGTTCGCAGTATTTACAACAAAATTTATTGACTCGTTGTCGATATGATCGTTCGCCATTTCTTGAATCAGGGATGACACATGATTAACCTGTTGATTTATTTCATCAAACATCCTGATCTCTTCCTCACATAGCTCGTCAAAACTTTGGTGAGTACACCCAAAGTCTGTATTCATCTGATCATCCTCGAATTCATTTGATCGACTTTGAATCATATTTACTTCAAAGAATTCAGTTGATGGCTCACTTTGTTGCCCTTCCAGGTTGAAGATATTCAGATCAACTGTCATATTTTCAAATGTGAGTTTCATTAAACCGCTACGACAGTTGATCAAAGCATTCGAAGTTGCTAGGAATGGCCTACCCAAGATCACAGGAATCTGGCCACGAGGGTTCATCATAGGTTCAGTGTCAAGGATGATGAAGTCCACAGGAAAGATAAATTCACCAACCTTAATCAGAACATTTTTAATCTCCCCTCTAGGAATTTTTATTGATCTATCCGCCAATTGAAGTGTGACCTTGGTTGGTTTTAACTCTCCTAACTCTACTGTTGGTACACCGAATAGGGAAGTAGGTTTACGCTCGCTCCCAAATCTAGTAAGGCTTGTTTGATAACTGTGTTCCCTATTGTGCATGAGATTGTTGGGCAGCCAGGATCTTTGTACTTCACAGGGATCGAATTGGACAGAATCTCAGAAATATTTGCCGCAAGAAAGACTTTTTTGGGGACCTGTGTTGCTCTCTTCTTTGTGCAAAGGTCCTTTAAGAATTTTGCATAAGAAGGGACCTGCTCAATTACATCTAAAAGTGGAATATTGACCTTTACCTGCTTAAAAATTTCAAGAGCCTTTTCACTTGAGCAGGATGCTTCTTCGGTTTGAGCCTATTTGGAAATGGTACTGGTGGCTCATACAGAGGCTCACTGACTATCTTATTTTCTTTTTCTTTCAATTCATCTTAGCCAGAATAGGATGGGACAACCTTGGAAAAGAAGGACTCGCTTGGTCGGGCATCACCACTTGATTGTCAATTTTCTTTCCAGATCGTAATGTATGAACTGCGTTGACATGAGCAGAACTGGAAGGAGTTGACATTGGATTAACCACAGATTGATTTGGGAATGTTTCCTTCTCCCTCTCATTAATTTGTGATGCCATCTGGCTCACTTTCAACTCGAGACGATTTATCGTCTGTTGATTGGCATTTAACATTTGTGTTACTGATTGCATGAAGAAACTGAATGTCTTTCCCATGTTGCTCAGCTTATGTTCTTGTTCATTCCCAAGCCCTGGTGGAGGAATTATTGGATTTGCAAATAATTGTGAGGGAGAAGATTGAGTGGAATGTGGGTTCACAAAGCTGGTTGATTTTGATTTAGTCCCACATTCGGTCTTGAAATTTGTCCACTATTTAGCTGATTCTCATTGGACAAGGGACCTTTTTGTATGTCCCATGGTTCCAAAAGAAATTAGGATGATCCCTCCATCCTGGATTGTAAGTTGGGGCATAGGGATCATTTCGTTGGTGATGAAACGTGGCATTTAGCTGATCTTGGCCGTCGGAGAGTGGACAATCTTCCAACTCATGAGTTGGAGAGTGGCACTTGTAACAGCTTGGTGTGAATATCTGATTTATGTGATCGAGCTGTGCAGGAGTCCTTTTGAGTTCTAGTGCCTCTATTCTTCTCATTAAAGCAGCCACCTTAGCTTCAGCAGCACTTGAGTACTCAATTGAGTGGACATCGCCCCTTAATGTAGGAGTTATTATGAAGATCTTTCGGTAAATCCCTCCCACTGCATGGTCTTTTCTGCCATATCTTCGACAAATTTCCATGCATCGTCCTCTGTCATCATCATGAAGTCCCCATGACTCATGGATTCAAGTAAGGTTTTAGATTGATAATCTACACCTTCATAAATTATTTGACAGAGACGCCACTTCTCAATGGCGTGATGGGGACATTGTGCTAGAAGGTCCTTAAACCTTTCTAGGTATCTCCAGAATGGTTCTTTGTCATATTGACAAAATTGGCTTATCTCACTCCGTATTCTTGCAGTCTTATGCATTGGAAAGAATTTCTTTAGAAAGACTGCGACAAATTCCGCCCACGTTGTGATTGAGTTGATGGTCAGGCTATACAACCACTCATTGTCCCGAAGTGCAAATGGAATGAACCTTAACTTAACTGCATCATCACTCAATTGTTGGATCTTCATCATTGCACAGACCTCTTCAAATTCACTGATGAACATATATGCATCGTCTGATTCCAGCCCGGAAAACCTGGGAGCATCATG
Source organism: Agave tequilana (assembly GCA_038442645.1). Lineage (NCBI taxonomy): Eukaryota > Viridiplantae > Streptophyta > Magnoliopsida > Asparagales > Asparagaceae > Agave > Agave tequilana. The sequence goes on along the minus strand of JAVJIF010011093.1, from coordinate 98,467 downwards.
ATGTACTGCGGCTTAAGTTCATAATTGTTTTCACTAGCCGCTGGGAGTTGGATGCAGGAAGGACGTGATGATCGAGGAGGATACCATCGATCCATAAGAACCGGTTGTGAAATAGTAGTCATTTTGGACTCGTTTGAATCTTTACCAACTAGACGTCCTCTTGAGTCTCGTAACCAAGCTGACATAAATCAGGATCACGGACAAATTGGGTGAAGGTGATGTGAAGAGAAATGACAATGTGGGAATGGACTGAAACTATACTAATTTTTAATTGGTTTTTATTTTTTTATGTTTTTTTAAATCCGATATTAGTGTCAAAACTAAAGATAGAACACCGTGTCCCCGGCAACGGCGCCAAAAACTTGTTGGGGAGATTCTGTCTCCTCGTTTTAAATAACCGTAAGTGCACGGTCGTTCGATGTAGCACTTGAGGGTCGGTCCACAGGGACAGGTGGTTCTTTTGGTTTCAACACTTCTAGACGAATTGATCAAAGCTTTGTGGGAGTTTGTTCTGAAATATGTGTTAATTTAGAAAAGTCAAGCACCTAGGATCGAATCCCCTAAACTAGCATCAAATAGTCAATTTTGATCTCCAACCATTCTGTTGTTACTCACCAAATCCCTATTTCTAACAGGCAAACTAAATCTGAACACTAGATCTAAGCACAGGGTATTGTCTGCATCACATGGTCCATCAAAGGTAAATAAAATGACTAAATAAATTAAAGCAGAAAAAGCAGTAAAACCCTAAGTATGGACCATTGACTATTGACACATACCTTGTCAAATAATTAGTGACTCTAAAAATAATCTCCTAAAAGTTATAGATCAATTGGTGTGTGCAACAGTCTTAGTCAGGAGATTTGCCGTTGACCACAAAATAATCTAGCCTAGGTTCATCTCCCCTAGATACTTGAAAGAAGTCTAGCTACACATGATACAATTATTCACACAATAACTATCTTAATATTTAACAACTATTAAAAATTTATCTAATTTAAATTCAATTCATAGTTAATAGAAATCAAGTAAGGAAATTGAATGAATTAAATAATTAAACCAACTAAGTTAATAACTAACAAATTAAGCATTAATTAAATTAATAAACAACTAATACTAAATTAATCAAACTACTTACCTGCTGCGCCTCCACTCATGCGCAACGAAGAGGCAATGGCCAATGATTGCCTCCAAAAAAAAAACAATGGAGAGTAATAACACATGCACACAAAAACGAAATAAGAAAAGAAAATAATTTAATAAAAAAAATGTGCCAAAACCTAAATTACATGATGGAGTACCATAAAAAAATAAAAATAAAACCCTAGGTCACCTCCTCCATACAGCAGCCCTCTCTATTCCTTATATAATAAGGAATATTTACAAAACAGCCCCTTAACAATTACATATTAAAATTAATTCAGTTTTGACTCAGGCTGATTTTATAAAATGGCCAATACGGGCATTCAAATAGAGGAATCAGCGAAAACTATCAACATGAAAGTTGTAGATCTTCGAATTCTCTTTCCGTAGACACCTGGATGATCATTTTTGAGATCTTGTAGCCAAAGTTATGGCCAAAATACCGCAACATGCTCGAAAAGCATCCTCCAATCTTTTACAAATTGCGGCATTTAATTGCTGAAAGTATCCAGATTCCTCTTCTCTTTTCTTTATCTGTCCCTGCAAATTTCAATCAAATATACCCGAGTAGCATTATTTATATACAAATAATAGATAATTAGGAGTATAAAAATGGTATAAAATCATGCTGATCAGGTAGCTTTGATTTTCCATGATGAAGGGAGTGCACGAATCACCTTACGCACTTTTTGATCGTTGTTGATTTCATCACCTAGAGAAGTAAGAGCATTTGTGATTTAGTAAACTTAGTAATCATATCATCAATAGATTCATTTTCTTGCATTCTAAAACTTTCATATTGGGAATGCAAGAGATCAATTTTAGCTCTCTTGACTTGTGATGTTCTCTTATGAGTGACCAATAAGTGTTGCCAAAACTCATAGGCGGATTTGCAATGGATAACCCGTGTTAAGTCATCCTCATTTAATTCTAAAAGTAAGGCATTTTGAGCCTTCGAATTTGCATCAACTTCCTTAGAGGTAAGATCGGATCAAGTGTCCTTCTCACCTACGGGTGCACTATAGGACTTGGTCAAAGACTTAGCAACTCAGCTACCTAGAGATTGTAAAAATATGTTCATCCTAACTTTTCATATGGGAAAGTTAAGTCCATCAAATTTGGGTGGGGTCTTAATGTTATCGGTCATCTTTGCTAGTGGATGAATGAAGATATGAAAAAAGTGATTAGCAATTTATAGGATCTCTCTAAGGATGTAAAACCAAAAACTAAAGTTCTAACTCTGATACCAATTGAAATTACACCTAGAGGGGGGTGAATAAGTGTAAGGCTAATCAATTCAAAATCCAATGCAAAATAAAAATGATATGATGCAAACGATCACTCAAAGTAAGATTAGAAGCCGTATACCCGTGAAGGGCTCCAAACTTCTTCCTCACGATTCCTCTAAATAAGAGTTTGAGGTGCGCAATGCAATCTTATTGTAAGAGTATAGATCGACAATATAAGAATGAATGAATAGAAAGTAAAAGACACAAATAAACCAATCGCAAACACAGATATTTGTTTCGAGGTTCGAGTACCCAGCTTTACGTCACCGCCTTCACCCAGAAGGATTTTGATCCACTAAAATTTCACAAAGGATTACAATCACTAGGGAGTACCCAACTCTTCAATCACACTCCTCTAGTCCAGAGGTAGTGTAGCCACAAGTACAATAATCACTTGGTGATCAAAAGACCACAAACTCTCTTTTGAAAAACTTTTCTTTACAAAATCTTAGAGAATAATATGTAAGATTGAAGCTCAAGGTTTGTAAGTGAAAATAAAACAAAGTAGAAGAGAGATTTGATTCAAAACTTCAGAAATAAAACAGAGATTAGAGCACAAAAACTGAGAGTAAAACACTTCTTTCAAGAATACTCAAACTTTGAAATCTTTGCAATAGTTATTGTGATTCACCTCAATCCCAACCACCTCTATATATAGGATTTAGGTAGGGATTAAGGGTAAACATCTAATTAGACTAAGCAGGTATATTTTGACCAAAATCCAACCTAATCCACGATTTAAGATAAAAACCACGTTTTAAAATAGGTTTAAAAAACTAGCCGTTTGGCCAGAAATGCAGAGCACGATTGACCGGTTTTCAAATATTATGACCATTGGCTGACTGCGGTCGACCACCCGGTCGACAGGCCCAAACCGAGAGTTTGGGTCTGTCAGTTGGTTGACCGCTCGATCGACCATAATGGGGTCTGATCGACCGCTCGGTCGACTGGGAAACGTGTACACATTCACATCCCATGGGTCAGGACTGCGGTCGACCGCGCGGTCGACCGTTCTGACCTGTAACAGAGCCGGTCGACCGCCCGGTCGACCGCAACAGGTTATAATCAGAAAACAGGTTAGAAATTTAATTTGAAGATATGTTATTTTCAAAGGAATTTTTGTAAAGACTTTGTAAAATACAATAAGTTAAGTATGCATATACTGAAATAGGACTTAAAGTATTTTATCAAGATTCAAAAATAATCTTTTAAAAACACGTGCAATTTTGTATGTATAGGGTATTTGAGCTTCAATACTATATACTTTTCTTTAACAAACTAATAACATAATGATCCACAAGTAGGCGTCTCTGAACCGCGCTCTTATCCTATGAGTGAGTCCTCTTGAGCTATCAACCTTGTAACATACTTGAGAACTCTTGAGCCATCAATACATGTATCAACCTGAATTCATTCTTGAACCTCTATTAGTACCAAATACCTTTTATATGTTTTGTTATCATCAAAACGCATAAACCAGAGAGCGTAACCTTTGGGCCAGCATATATAAACTCTCAAAATCCTTCTCCCCCTTTTTGTCAAATCATCAACAAAGGGGTGAAAAACAAATCAAGCATTAAAGATATATATATGTGATATACATTCATGAAGAAGAGAGATGTGAAGTTAGCTCCACCTGCATACATGCATTACGTGAAGAAGGAATGATAAGACCCTAACTCACATAAAGCATAATATACAATGCATAAGTGGAGATGTTAAGCTCCCCCTACACACGTGTACCACATAAAGAAGAGATGTCAAGCTCCTCAATATAAGATACACTCAATATGAATCTATATATAGAAGAGATGTTAAGCTCCCCTTGCATATAGGTAATACATATCAAAATATTTTTAAACAAACTTTTGATAATACTTAAAGCAAAAACTTTGAAATTTCTTAAAACAAAATTTAGTATCACTTGTAAATAAACAAAATTTTAAGATACCAATGAAAGTAAAACATTTTGTATTTTGATACCAATTGAAGGTAAAACATTTTATATTTTTGATACCAATTGAAATATATTGTAAATCTGATACCATATAAAATGTTAATTGAGAGACCAATTGAAAACACTGCATAAGCTTATAAAGATACCAATTTATATTTAACTTTAAGTCAAGCTTAGCATAAACATAATTTGTGCTTTAAACATGTAATGGATATTGTAAATCAAGCACAATCAAAACATATATATATATATATATATATATATATATATATATATATATATATATATATATATATGTATGTATGTATGAAAAAGAAAATACCAATTGAAATTAATATTATTTGATAGTTTGAAGCATACATATATAGAAACAAATATGAGTATACAAAGATAAAATTTCATGAAGTTCACGTGTATAACTCATAGCTATCCCCACCTTATTCATGCACATGTTTAAAGATTTTCAATTTAGATCATACAATGCATGGTCACCCAAACATCCGCCCATAAAGGGTAGAAGTTTTCAAAAATAGATTTGAAAATATTTGTAGATTGAAAATACTACCAAATGAAGAATAAATAACTAGTTTAAAGTAATTTTTGAAAAACTAGTTAAAGATCCTTCAAATATGAAATCAATTCATATGTATCTCATAAAATATTACTAAGTACAAAAATTGACACTTGAAATCTATAAAGCTCAAAAATGTGCTCATGAAACAAAATCATGAGTAAACAAAAATAATGTGAGTATAAAAAAGTTATGTGAATAGCATATTCATGAAATAATCAATAAAGCTCAAAATAAACATGAAATTCTTTTTATCAAACAATTATGAAAATCATAAAAAATATTTTCCTTAAAAAAACAAACTTCAACGTATATGTATGTTTTTTCAAAACTAACAATATACATACATATTCCAAACACAGAAGAGTCTATAATAGTATTTGCATGAAGGCAAGTGATTCAAAGGTATACATATATATTTATAAGTTTTAGACAAAAATAGCATATACTGTTGGCCCAAAGGCCTATCACCCTAGTTTTGATGATGATCAACTCATGAAGTTATGATTACTAATGATCTTGTGTTTAATTAGTGACAGATTCTTTATCAAGATCTTAGTAGGTGTGGAGCTTCAACAAAGGATTTAAAGACAAGTTGGAAGCTAGCACCGGTCGATTCATGAGCCTATGCATCAAGAACACATCTAGAGATGAGCTCGGTGGATTGCATTTGGACCAAGTCAAGAAGATGAGAAGCCTTCAAGTGAAGACTTCAAGAGGATGAAGACTTGTGTCTAGGTATAAGATTTTTATTTATTTTAGTTAATATGTAAAGGATAGAATAGATTGGTGGATTGCTCAAGTCATATCACACACACACTCTTGAGATTTAATTGTCTTTTCATAAAAGAATTTTTAGTTAGAAAAGACTCTTTCTTTTTGGTAAAAAGATTTTTCATTGGACAAAATACATGTTTTGGTAATTTCTTATATACATATCTTTTAACCAAAACAAGTTTAGTGCTTTATGTCAAAAACTAGATATTTCATCTTGATTGTGTAGTGGATCATATCCATACACACTATGCTTTAAAGTATATCTTGTTTTTGTATTTGATGAAAATTTAGAAAAACATGTTGTTTTAGAAAAACAGTTTTTATTATGAGCCAATATTTCCAAGTTACAAAAAAAAAATAGTCAAATCTTTAATAACATGCCTTGATTTTGTGCAAGCATGTTCCTATATCATAAAACTATTTTTTGTAGAATTTTTAAGTATTTATGGGATTTTTTATTAAGCCAAAAAGACCAATCTTTAATCCCATTTTTCTGGTTCTGACAGTTCTGATTTTTCAGAACTGACAGAGGCCGGTCGACCGGGTCGGTCGACCGGACGTGCACGACGTGCACGCCAGTGTGCACTGGAGAACGGTCGACCGGGCCGGTCGACCGCTTCAGAGAGCTTTGCTCTCGGGAATTATCGGTCGACCGGGCCGGTCGACCGACAGAGAGTTTACTCTCTTCTCCAGTTGCTCGGTCGACCGGAGGCTGCAACGGTCGGATTTTTGACCGTTGCCGGTCGACCGGACCGGTCGACCGGTAGCTCTGACAGAGCCCAACAGTCAGATTTTTCTGGCCTCTATAAAAGGGGGTTTTGTCATTGTTTTGAGCCAAGATTTTGAGGACTTCTTGAGCCAGTTTTTCCAAGTGATTTCAGAAGTTTTCTCCACAAAATAGAGTGCCAATATTTCCTATCAAAAGGGATTTTATCAAGAGAGTATTTATTGTGATTTCTTGAGTTTTCCATCAAAAGTTCTTTCCTTGATTTCTCACACTACACTTGAGCATCCATTGAGCTATTCATCCTATAGGAGAGTTGTAGTGAGAGTTTGTAATTGGTGATCAAGTGTTTAGATCACCAAGAGATCATTTCTTGTTCTTTGAGAAGGCGGACGGTTGTGTTCGCGGTTTGATTGAGGGTCCTAGTGAGGACTTGGTGTTGTTGGGTCCTAGTGAGGACTTGTAGCTTGAGGTGCGGCCTCGACGAGCCGGTGGCTTGTGGTGTGTAAGGGACTTGGGAGTCGAGGGCTTGTAGGTGTTGCGGCACCGAGGAGAGATCCGGTGGGATCTTGCATAGTGGAAATCCTTCGTGTGTCGAAGGCGGGGATGTAGAGCAAGTGTGCTCGAACCTCGAAACAAACCCTTTGTGTTTGCGATTGCTCACTCTTGCTCTCTTTCTCTCTTTGTCTCTTTTATATCTTGCATTACTTTCATTGTCTTTACTTTACATGCTTGATATACCCTTGTGCTTAAATTGCTATACTTGCTTGGGATTGTTGTTAACACTAGTATTCAACCAAGAGAGCCAACGCGGCACCTCAACCCATTCAAGGGGAATCTAGAGGAGCTTGTCCAGAGCCTCGCAAGGGAATTCGGCAACACTCTTGTGTTATACATAAGTGTTTAATTAAAAGAAGTTTAATTTGGTCATCTTAGTTTTAAATTCCGCATTATTTGTTCATAAGTGACCATTAGATTAGCCATCACCTATTCACCCCCCCTCTAGGTGATCTTACAATTGGTATCAGAGCTAGTGCTCTTGATATTGGGTCTAACAACCTAAGAGTTAAAGATCCTCTTTTAGGCTAATCACAAGATTTGTACACACAATGGACTTCATGTCACCACCCACCTTTGACATTCTTAACATCCAAATTTGGAAGGTTAAGATGTCTTTGTTCCTCAAAGGACTTGGCCTTAGTGTATATCTTGCCACAACTAATAAAGAATATTGCTTAAATGGTAAGAACATTGAGGCTAATGCAAAGGCCCTACATGCTTTAGTATCTAGCTTAGATGATGATTATTTGTCTAAGTTAACTAATCTTGACTCGGCTTTTGTAGTGTGGAATACCCTCACCTCCCTTGGCGAAAAGGACCTATACTATGCGGGGAGCAATTCGGACGTTGGAAGCGACATCTCCAACGTATGCTATATGGTCCAAGGGGATAACCCCCTTGAGGTAAACACCGAATCCGATGATGAGGATGTAGACATGTCATATGATGAGCTTGCTACCTTTTGTCATCTTGTGCTTGAAAAATATGACATGATTAAAAAGAAAAATAAAATTTGAAAAAGGAACTTGATTGCATGCATGTAGAACATGACTCTTTTAGAAGTAACATTGCATGTTTAGAAAAAGATAATAAAATTTTGAAAAAGAATTTTGATGCCATGCTTAATGATAAAGATTCATTAGAAAATAAAATGGCTTTCTTAGAAAAAGAAAATGAAGATTTGAAAAATGAGAATGTTTCCCTTATGTCTAAATTAAATGATTTGTGTGAAGGGAACACTATTTTGAAGGATAAGATCACTTTGGTGGAAAAACAAAAAGAAATCGTTTTTCAAGAAAATAAATCTTTAAAAGAAAATTTGTTGAAAAAGAAAAGGATAATGTTTTTCAAAAGAAAAAGAAAAATGATTCTTTATCTCACCATGCTTTACATGCCACAACTAATGAGATTAAGAATTTGAAAAATAAGATAGATAATTTGAGCTCTAATTTGAGCACATGTGCATTCAATCATTCTAAGTTGGAATCTTTGTTTCAAAAGAAACAAGTTCCCCATGCTCATGCACATACACATCATGCTCATGCTTATGTTGCACATCACGATCACAATCACACTCATAAGCATCATGATAGGGTGTACACTTGTACACATTGTGGTCGCAAAGGCCATTTAGCAAAATATTATTTTGATAAGAAGCATAACTTATATTTTGCTATGTCTAAAGGATTTTGGGTTCCTTATAATAAAGCTAACCCCAAAGGACCCAAGAAAATATGGGTACCAAAACCCCCACCTTTTGCTTGTGATGTAGGTGAGGGCTCTCTCAAAATGTGAGAGGGATGGTACCTTGGTAGTGGATGCACTTGGACATGATGGACATACTTTTGGGTTGCATCGCTATCAAGGAGCTTTGGTGGATCAACCACCATGCTTGGAGCTTTGGAGTTGGTAACAACCTCTAAACTCCTAATTTTATGTACATGCTTTTAATTTCATATGTCATATAGCATGTTCATGATTTTATTTGATTTGTGCTTCATGTGGCATTTACATGCTTAAATGTAGAATGTGTCAAAACTTGCATTTATACATATATGTATAGTGAACTACAATTGACTCATACATATTTGAACTTCATGCTCATTTGTATCCACTATATGCATGTGTATAGGCTAGTTTTGATGATTCGGTCATTTATACTTGTTATGCCTATCCTTGATCTTACCTCATGTATATGTGTGTTTAATTCAAATCTAATAAATATACATGTATACCCGTGAGTCTCTATCTTTCATGCAAATATTTGATAGACTCTTTTACAATTTTGGGATATGTATGTGTATTGTTAGATTTGTATAATTCATACATATACCATGAAGATTGTAGTTTTTTTTAATAAAAATGATTTTGTGTTGATTTGATAACAATGATTTCTATGTGATTTGAGCTTCAATGACAACTTTCATGAAAATACTATTTACATAACCTTTGAACACTCATCTTTTATTCAAAAATATATTTATGAGCTTTATGGACTATGAGTGCTTGGATTTTTATGTACTTAGTCTCATTCATGAAAAACATATGATTTGACATAATTGAAGGATCTTTAACTAGTTTTCAAAAACAATTTATACTAGTTATGTATTCTTCAAATAGTTTTTGAGATTGTCACATGATTCAATTTTTCTTAAAATTTAATGCTTCATGATTTGAATATTAGTTTATATGTTAGTTTTGTCAACACTAGGATTTATATTTGAACATATCATGGGCCTCAAAAAGATCTATTAGTAAGTGTGCTTAAATGCTTATTTGAACCCTTGAAATGTACTTGTATTGCTTAGTTTTGATGATTCATACATATTTAAACTTATGTTCACCTTTTGGATTTGATTTATGATCATGTGCCTTTTATTTCATGTATATGTGTGTTTTGCCAAACCTTAAAATATACATGTATAACTCTTGAGTCTTTTGCCTTCAATGCAAATCCATTCATATAGACTCACTTGAGTTTAAGAGATATGTATGTATATTTCATGTATTGTCAAAACATACATATATCTTGACATATAGATTTTGTTTTCAATGATTTAATAAAAAAAAAAATGTGAGATGATTTTGATGTTTATGATATTCTAAGGAATATTGTACCTTATTGCCATTTTCATGATGCCATGTTTCACATAACATTAGTACACTCACTTCTTTTGAAACTATTTGGACTTTATAGATTAGAGTGTTTGAGTGTTTTGTGTTTCATTGCTATCTCATGAAAATCCTTAGATTTATTCCTTGATAGAAGGATTTCGTACTAGTTGTTAAACACTCTCATTTAACTAGTTCGAATTCTTCATGTGTTGTTAATGCTAAGCTTAATTCAAATCTTATTTTTCAAGCTTATGCATTAGATTTTAAAATGGTATCAATATTTTTTTTGATATCAAAGAGAAAATTCAAAATTTGTTTTGATAAAATAGAATTAATGATTTTGTTTTGATGAGAAAAATTCAAAATTTTTGATTTGTATTGCCCCTCCTTGACTTCTTTATTTTTGACATAAAGGGGGAGAAAATTTGTTGATTTGATTTTACTTTGAACCCTTTGTTGATGATTGACAAAAAGGGGGAGAAGTATTTGTGTTTTTGTTTTGATATATATGCATGATTTCCTTGCTTAAGGGGGAGAAGTATTTGTCCTTCTTACTTAAGAGGAATTAAGATTTGTATTTATGCATATGTGTTTTGATTTATGCAAATAGGAGTAAAAAGATTTTGATTTATGCTTGTTGCATCTCCATATTTGCATCCATATTCATGTGCTTCATGATCATATTTATTATTTATTTTTTATGCATGAGTAAGGGGGAGCTTCTTTGAAGCTTTACTTTAATCCATGCATATATAACTTCATGAGTTTTGTCATCATCAAAAAGGGGGAAATTGTTGGCCCAAAGGCCTATCACCCTAGTTTTGATGATGATCAACTCATGAAGTTATGATTACTAATGATCTTGTGTTTAATTAGTGACAGATTCTTTATCAAGATCATAGTAGGTGTGGAGCTTCAACAAAGGATTTAAAGACAAGTTGGAAGCTAGCACCGGTCGATTCATGAGCCTATGCATCAAGAACACATCTAGAGATGAGCTCGGTGGATTGCATTTGGACCAAGTCAAGAAGATGAGAAGCCTTCAAGTGAAGACTTCAAGAGGATGAAGACTTGTGTCTAGGTATAAGATTTTTATTTATTTTAGTTAATATGTAAAGGATAGAATAGATTGGTGGATTGCTCAAGTCATATCACACACACACTCTTGAGATTTAATTGTCTTTTCATAAAAGAATTTTTAGTTAGAAAAGACTCTTTCTTTTTTGTAAAAAGATTTTTCATTGGACAAAATACATGTTTTGGTAATTTCTTATATACATATCTTTTAACCAAAACAAGTTTAGTGCTTTATGTCAAAAACTAGATATTTCATCTTGATTGTGTAGTGGATCATATCCATACACACTATGCTTTAAAGTATATCTTGTTTTTGTATTTGATGAAAATTTAGAAAAACATGTTGTTTTAGAAAAACAGTTTTTATTATGAGCCAATATTTCCAAGTTACAAAAAAAAAAAATAGTCAAATCTTTAATAACATGCCTTGATTTTGTGCAAGCATGTTCCTATATCATAAAACTATTTTTTGTAGAATTTCTAAGTATTTATGGGATTTTTTATTAAGCCAAAAAGACCAATCTTTAATCCCATTTTTCTGGTTCTGGCAGTTCTGATTTTTCAGAACTGACAGAGGCCGGTCGACCGGGTCGGTCGACTGGACGTGCACGACGTGCACGCCAGTGTGCACTGGAGAACGGTCGACCGGGCCGGTCGACCGCTTCAGAGAGCTTTGCTCTCGGGAATTATCGGTCGTCCGGGCCGGTCGACCGACAGAGAGTTTACTCTCTTCTCCAGTTGCTCGGTCGACCGGGCCGGTCGACCGGAGGCTGCAACGGTCGGATTTTTGACCGTTGCCGGTCGACCGGTAGCTCTGACAGAGCCCAACGGTCAGATTTTTCTGGCCTCTATAAAAGGGGGTTTTGTCATTGTTTTGAGCCAAGATTTTGAGGACTTCTTGAGCCAGTTTTTCCAAGTGATTTCAGAAGTTTTCTCCACAAAATAGAGTGCCAATATTTCCTATCAAAAGGGATTTTATCAAGAGAGTATTTATTGTGATTTCTTGAGTTTTCCATCAAAAGTTCTTTCCTTGATTTCTCACACTACACTTGAGCATCCATTGAGCTATTCATCCTATAGGAGAGTTGTAGTGAGAGTTTGTAATTGGTGATCAAGTGTTTAGATCACCAAGAGATCATTTCTTGTTCTTTGAGAAGGCGGACGGTTGTGTTCGCGGTTTGATTGAGGGTCCTAGTGAGGACTTGGTGTTGTTGGGTCCTAGTGAGGACTTGTAGCTTGAGGTGCGGCCTCGACGAGCCGGTGGGCTTGTGGTGTGTAAGGGACTTGGGAGTCCGAGGGCTTGTAGGTGTTGCGGCACCGAGGAGAGATCCGGTGGGATCTTGCATAGTGGAAATCCTTCGTGTGTCGAAGGCGGGGATGTAGAGCAAGTGTGCTCGAACCTCGAAACAAACCCTTTGTGTTTGCGATTGCTCACTCTTGCTCTCTTTCTCTCTTTGTCTCTTTTATATCTTGCATTACTTTCATTGTCTTTACTTTACATGCTTGATATACCCTTGTGCTTAAATTGCTATACTTGCTTGGGATTGTTGTTAACACTAGTATTCAACCAAGAGAGCCAACGCGGCACCTCAACCCATTCAAGGGGAATCTAGAGGAGCTTGTCCAGAGCCTCGCAAGGGGAATTCGGCAACACTCTTGTGTTATACATAAGTGTTTAATTAAAAGAAGTTTAATTTGGTCATCTTAGTTTTAAATTCTGCATTATTTGTTCATAAGTGACCATTAGATAGCCATCACCTATTCACCCCCCCTCTAGGTGACCTTACATATACATGACGCAAAACATATACAAAAATAGGAAGAACAAGTGTAAATGTGAAAATCATCAAAACTAGGTTATACATGTACATGTATTGAGTATAAATGAGCAATGAGGCACAAACATATAATAATCAAGTGCAACTCACTACTTGTACAAGTATATACACAAGTTTTAATAAAAAGTGCATCTAAACAAGTATTCACCACATGAAGTATAAAATCAAAACATGCTAAAAATATTATCTAAGTAAAAGTATGTAAATGAAAGAGGAGTTTAGAGATAGTTACCAAACCAAATACACTATTCTCCAAGTCTCCAAACATGGTAGTCCTCCTACCAAACTTTCTTGATAGCGATGCATCAATAGGGTATGTCCATCTAGCTCATTATGCATCCACCACCAAGGCACCAATCCTCTCACGTCATGTGAGAGCCCACACCTATATCAAACACAAGAGGCGGGGACTTTGGTACCCATTTTCTTTTGGGTCCACGGGGGTTAGCATCATAAGGAATCCAAATATTTTTATTATTTTTAAAATTTATAGAATTTACTCTATCATAGCAAAATCTTGCAAGATGGCCTTTACAGCCACAATGTGTACATTTGTGCACTCTAGTATGCACATGAGAATGAGTGTAATCATGATGTGCAAAGTGTGCATATATATGCCGTGGGTTATGTGCATGAACATGTGAAGCTTGTTTCTTTTGAAACAAGATTTCCAATTTTGAATGATTAAATGCACAATTGCTCAAAGTTAAGCTTAAATAATTTATTCTATTTTTTAAAAATTGAATCTCATTTTTATCAATGGTGACATGAAGAGCATGGCAAGAATGAGAATCAACAACCTTTTTCTTTTTAGAAATATTTTCTTTTTCTTTTGAAACAAATTTTCTTTTTAAAGAGTTATTTTCTTTCAAAGAAATTTCTTTTTCTTTTTCCACGAAAATAATTTTATTTTTCAAAGAATTATTTCCTTCACAAATATCATTTAATTTAGAAGATAAAGAAATATTCTCCTTTTTCAAAAATTCATTTTCATTTGAAATGCATTCCAATTTATTTTTAAAAGAATATTTTTCTTTTGAATTGGACTCATATTTATTCTTCAATCTTTTATGGTCCTTTTTAAGCAAATCATATTTTTCAAGAAGTTGTTGACAAAATAAAGCAAGTTCATCATATGGCATGTCAACATCCTCATCAAGTTCAGATTCAGAATTTACCTCAAGGGGTTATCCCCTTGGACCATGTAGCATATGTTGGAAGTATCACTTCCATCATCCGAGTCGCTCCCCACATAATATTGCTTTTATTCGCCAAGGGAGACTATAGTGTTTCATACTACAAAAACCGAATCAAAATTAGCAACCCTAGATAAATATTCATCATTTAGGGTACTCTTTAATGCATGGATGGCTTTTGCATTAGCCTCTAGATGTTTGCCATTTAAATAATATGAATATTTAATGGTGGCAAGATAAACATCAACACCTAGGGCTTTGAGGTACATGGACATCTTAACTTTCCAAGTTTGGATGTTAAGAATGTCAAACATGGGAGGTGTCATGAAATTCATGTGTGTGTAAACAAATATTGTGATTAGCTAAAAATGAGGATCGTTAACTCTAGGTTGTTAGACCCAAATCAAGAGCACCAAGCTCTGATACCAATTGAAGTTCACCTAGAGGGGGTGAATAGGTGAATATCTAATCTAATAATGTATTAATATGGAATTAAAAAATATTTATGCAAATTAAAACTATTAAGCTAAACACACAAGGTATAACATAAGAGTGTAGCCGAATTCCCAGTGAAGGGCTCTAGACTATCTCCTCAAGATTCCTCTAGATAAGAGTTGAGGCGCCGCTATGACTCTCTTGGTTGAATACAAGTGTGAGCAAACAATCCCAAGCATATATCAATTAAGCACAAGTATATCAAGCAAGTAATGAATATAAATAATAAGAGCATGCAAGATATAAACACAAGTGAGATATAGAGAGAGCAATCACAAACACAGGAGAATTGTTTTGAGGTTCGAGCACCCTTGCTCCACGTCCCCGCCTTCAACACTATGAAGGATTTCCACTAGAATCGATCCTATCGGATCACTCGGTGCCGCAACACCTACAACGAGTTCACACTAGAACTCCTTGGACTCACTAGTCCCTCTCTTGTTCCCGCAAGAACAACACACGCAAGCACATAGCTTGCCGAGGCAGCACCTCTACACCGAGCTCCCACAAGAACTCGAAACAACACGAACCCGCAAGTTCGCCTCCTCAAATACAAAGTAGAATACTTGGTGATCTAAACACTTTAATCACCTAAAAACACTCTCACAACAACTCTCCTATAGGATGGATATAGCAATGGAAAGCTCAAGTATGTGTGAGAAAAACTAGGATAGAGATGTGGTGAAAAAACTCAAGAAATCTCTCTTGAAAACCACTCTTGAAAACTCTCCTTTTGATATGGAAGTTTAAGCTCTAAAACAAGTAGAGGAGATAAACACTAAAAGATGTAGGAAAAACTAGCTTGAAAACCCACTTAAAATCTTGTATAAAACAGTCCAAGGGAGCCCCAATTTATAGGCTCCCAAAATATGACCGTTGAAGGCCAAATCAGCAGCTGACGCTGCTGTCGGTCGACCGCCCGGTTGACCGGCCAACAGTCGGATTTCTGACCGTTGTGACACCGGTCGACCGCCCGGTCGACCGGGGCCAAATCCAGAGAGCAGAGCTCTCTAGCGGTCGACCGGGTCGGTCGGCCGGCCCTCCAGCCATACTGACTGTGCACGTTTGTGCACATCGGTCAACCGGACCGGTCGACTGACTTTTGTCTCGGTCCACCGTCCGGTCGACCGGCAGAAGGCCTGGTCAAACATTTTTTAGGGATTAAAACTTGGTATTTTATCTTTAATAAAATCCCATAAATTTTCATAAATTTTACAAAAATAAGTTCATTGATATACTTTGATATACAAACATGTTTGATTAAAAATCAAAACATATTACAAATATTTTGAACTATTTTTTGTGATATAGAAATTTTGGTTTTAAAACAAAAACCATATTTTTCAAAAACAATCTCCAAATTGAAAAATAATTTTCCAAAACTTCTCCAAATACAAAAATAAGATATTTTAAACATTTTTGAAGTTTAGTGTGTATGAATATGATCACTACACATATGAGATGAAATATCTATGTTTTTGACAATAAGCATTGAAATAGATTTGATAAAACTCACGTATATTTTGAATCTTAAAAACAAAAACGGTATTTTCTAAAACACATATAAATATTGTGTGTGTGTAAATGAACTTGAGCAATCCACCAACTAATCTATCCTTTACATTTTATCTAAAAACAAATCTTGACACTTACAATCATGACACACGTCTTCTTGAAAATTTTCTCTTGAAAATCTTATTCTCCTTCTTGACTTGGTCTAAACCTTAATCTAACGAGCTAGACTCCTCTTGAGTACTTGATGCAATCTTGATGTGCGAGCTCTTGAATCAACACGTGCTAGCTCCAAAACTTGATTTTGAATCTTTTGTTGAAGCTAAACACGTACTAAGATCATGATCAAATATCAGAGACTATATAAACACAAGATCATTAGTACTATAACTACATGAGTTAATCATCATCAAAACTAGAGTGATGGGCCTCTGGGCCAACAATATATATATATATATATATATATATATATATATATATATATATATAGAGAGAGAGAGAGAGAGAGAGAGAGAAATGTATATCAGCCCGCGGGCTGAGAGTATTCTCTCAGCCTGCGGTGACATGGCTCAATTTGTCACCTCACTGACTTGCGGCCCGCTTTTATGTAGAAGTTAAATTACCAAATACCCCTTATGATAACTTTTCCTTATTGTTTATTATTATTTTTCCCCCCTTTTATTTTTTGCCGCTCTTTATATGATATAAATTACTTTTCAGCCTATTTCCTGACCTCTTTTTGAAAGATCTAGTTTCACCTTTTCAGTCTGCGATAAACTTTTTTCTGAAAATATAAAATCTTTTCAGATCAATTTTTTTCTGCAAAATATTTAATGTCGACGTCTGAGCAGTATACCGGCGATCTTAATATGCAAGATATTGCATCTGGTTCTACTTTCTCTCAGAATATTGAAAATCTTGAAGGGTTGACATCTCTGCATGCCGATCAACATGTTTTAATTGTTTATATCTATTTTAAAAATAATTTCTTAAATATTTAATGTTTTCTCTTTAGACTGTGAGGTACTGCGACTGTTTTAATATTCGGTCGCAATCTTATTTGAAAATAATCTCCGGCTGTGAATTCTTTTTTTCTAGGGTATGCCGATCAAAGTCTTTAGTAAGGAGTAATATATATTTCTTCACATACGGATAACTGCGACTTAGGTCATAGTCTTTAGTAAGGAGTAACATAGATTTCTTCACATGCGGATAACTGCGACTTAGATCGCAGTCTTTAGTAAGGAATAATATAGATTTATTCACATACTGATTACTGCGACTTAGGTCACAGTCTTCAATAAGGAGTATTATAGATTTCATGCCGTATGTGAAATCTTATTTTTATTTACTGCGACTTAGGTCGCAGTCTTTAGTAAGAAGTAATATAGATTTCTTCTCATACGGATAACTGCGACCTTGGTCGCAACAGCTGATAAGAAGTAAATTGTTTTCATCTCTTATGCGACCTTGGTCGCATTTATATAACTTTTATTTTAGAATACAGTGATATCTAAAAAATATTTATATTCATTTAATTAGTGTAAATTTTTTTATAGGATATGAATGCACATGCAGAAATGTCTGGAAGCTCAGATAAGTTTATAGGGAAACAGTTCCTGTCGCATATGGAAGCATATAATTTCTACAATTCTTTTGCAAGGAATAGAGGTTTTAGCGTGAGAAGAAAAAGTACAGATAAGTCACGGAAGTCTCCTCATGAGATTATTTGCAGAAGATTTTGCTGCAACAAGGAAGGGCTGAAGAAGTTGTGTGACAAAAGACAAGAGGGGCTTACAGTGCATCGTCGAGTTAACACTAGAGTAGCTTGTCCTGCTGAGATGCATATCCGTCTTCGTTTTTTTTGACAAAAGACATTGGGTTTTCACAAAATTTGTTGATACTCATTCACATGAATTGTCAAGCCCGGATAAGGTACATCACCATTACTCTCACCAGAATCATCGTTCAAAAATTAGCAGAAGCATTATGACCAATCTGGTTGATGTTGGAATGCGGCCTTCAAATATTTCCCGCGTTGTTAATGCAATGAGCCAGGGAGAAGGCTGTGAAGAAGTGCGCCCTCAACAAGTTATTGATTTCACTCGTCAACGTAGAAATAACTGCGGTCATGAGTTTATTGCTATTATCAAATATTTTCAAGAGAAAGCCGAGACCGATCCAGAATTCTTCTTTTCAAGTGAAGTTGATAACGCGGGCACACTTAGAAGCATTTTTTGGGCTGATGGAAGAGCTATTTCCTCGTATCTGAGCTTCTGTGATGTGATCGTTTTTGACACCACATACAGGACTAATCACTTGAGCTTGCCATTTGCTCCATTCACTGGAGTAAATCATCACCGACAGTCAATTTTGTTCGGCTGTGCAATGCTTGCTGATGAGCAGAGGGATACTTTTGTTTGGTTATTTCAAAAATGGCTCAAGTGCATGCATGGAGTTGAACCGAAGCTGATTATTACTGATCAGGATGCGCAGATTGGTGAGGCCATCAAGATTGTTTTCCCGACGTCTCGGCACCGTTACTGTTTCTGGCATGTACGGAAACATATTGCCGAGCAACAAATCCCAATGGCTAACAAGTATGGAGAAGATATGGTCTCCGATTTCCATGCTTGGTACACCTCCCGCGATATAAGCACTTGTGAGGAACGATGGCGTCTGATGAGTGAAAAATATCAGTTAGAAGAAGAAGATGGCAGTTGGTTGATGAAGATGTACAGGCTTCGTGGACATTGGGTTAATGCATATCTCAAGGATGTTTTCTGTGCTGGAATGACAACCAGTCAGAGGTCCGAGAGTATTAATTCCTTCTTTGATGGTTTTGTTAACTCAAACACTAAACTAGTGGAATTTGTTCACCAATATGATAAAGCCGTTGCTTCCCGTCGTGCATCTGAATCTCTTCAAGATTTTAGGGGTTTGAATTCTGTGCCCAATTGTACATCCAATCCATATGAGATACAGGTTTCGAAGTTGTATACACCGAAGATTTTTCAGTTGTTCCAAAAGGAATGGGCAGTTGTAATGACACTGTTTTCAGAAGAGGTGGAACAGGACAAACCTGGATCAACATATTTGGTTGGTAATTTTTCAGAATCAAAAGACAGTTGGGAAAAGGTCAGTTATGATAAGCGAGAGGAACTTCATGTTTCTTGCAGTTGCTCGTTATTTGAAACAGAGGGTATCCTATGTAGACATATTCTGTGTATTTTGTGGCGCAATCACGTTACACATATACCGGAATCATATATACTTCAGAGATGGAGGTTGGATGCTCGTTACAAAAACGTTGCAATTGAAAATGGCATGAGGCCTTTTCCCAGTCAAGGCACTCCACGGACGGCTAGATTGTGGTCAGTTCGTTCAAAATTTAATGCAATTCTGGACATGGTCGCTGATTCTGATGAAAATATTTCAAAGTTGGAGGGAGTTTTGGAAAGTTTTGCCCAAAATACCACTAGAGAATACAGAGCAATGTCAGGAAATGATCATTCATCACATCCTAAGACTGCCGTTGGTTCCAGTGGATCCGTTGTTATATTGCGAGATGGTGAAGAATTGAATATACGTGATCCAATTGGTCCTGTACCAACCAAGGGGAGACCTAGAGCTGCATCCAGGCTTAAGTCTGGTTTTGAAGATTCTATATATCAGAAGGAAGTTAAGCATCGAAGATGTGGTAACTGCCAAGAGCTGGGCCATTACAGGACTGGTTGTCCGTTAATGGTATATTACATTAAACCTGTTAATCATTTTTTTTATAACGATTAATCTTTTAAAATTCTTACTATTTATTTTTTTTATTGGCAGAAGAAGTAGGTTTGGGTTGCCTCCATCTCGAAGGAACAAAGACTTCAATTTTTTATGAAGTGCGACCAGGGTCGCACAGTGTAGAGAGATTAAGTCGCATTCTGACACTGGCGTGTAATTATAATCAGATTTATTATCATTCTTTGATTTCTACTGTATTATTTTTGTATGTACTTGTACTTTAAAGTTTTAATGCTACAAAATTCTACTTTATAGTTTAATTTTTTTTGTACATAATGTAGTCAGAGACTTTGGGTCGCAGTGTACATGGTTCATTGCGACCAAGGTCGCAGTGTTCTTATTGATAAAGATGGCCAGCAACTGCAATCTAGGGTCGCACTACATGTACTGCGACTTAGGTCGCAGTATGTTAGGTAGGTGTTTCCTTTATATTAACACGCATAGCGACCAAGGTCGCAGTGTTGTAGTTGATTAAAACATTGCCGCCATCAACTGCGACCAAAGTCGCATTGTATTTTACTAAGGCTGCGGCTATCAACTGCGACCAAAGTCGCAACCTTCTTTTTATAATTTTGAGATGGTGAAGACTTAAGTCGCTGTACGTTAGGTAGGTGTTTCCTTAATATTAACACGCATAGCGACGAAGGTCGCAGTGTTGTTGTTGATTAACACAATTACTGAAGGCATGTTTGTTTCTAACATCAGTACGCAATAGTAAAAGCCAAGTTGTAACAAATGAAGACTGTAAATAATCAATGGAACTTATAATATATAAATGTATAGAACTGTGTATAAATTAAATCAATACAACAAAAAAATTATGCAATGAATTGCACTTGAAATATTTTTACATTTATAAAAAAAAAATTGTGGTATATCAATAATTTGCACGGAGATCAGTCTTCATATGTCGTATGTCGTATAATGTCTGTTTCTTCATCCCAACTCTTCTCTACATCTGCAAGTATCATGTATGCAAGCTCACTTCTTAGTTTCTGTACACCATCAACCGTAACAGCATCAGCAGCTGATAGATGATAGCCAGACGCTATGCTTTCCATGTACTTGCATACATATATAGCGCAATCAACACTGAAATTTCCATAGAGCAATCATTAAATGAAATTAGTTTTTGTACTAAAAAAAAGTAGAAAATATGAAATGAAATTACATGTCAAAAATTTATATACCTGTTTGCTTGTTGGGGGCATTTTGCGTATTTTATTTTTTTTTCTCATTTTTTTTGGAATGAATCTCAAAAATCTCTAATAATCTATCTTTCTGCAATGTCAATAGGAACAAAAATTAGTATTAACCAAATTAATTGCAAGTTTCCAGTAATCAAAATATTAAAATTTAACTCACCATTATTCTTGCATCTGTTTGGTAAAGCTTTGTTATACTACTTTTTTTGTCAGCTGGGACCAAAGAGTTGTAAAAAATCCACTCTTCTGTGGAGCAATCGAATACCAGCAAGGTCCAGTGAAATCCCGATTCGTCGGCACTATGTTTGTGATTGATCGGGAAGAACATGTACTGCACGTCAGCTGTCCAGTTTTTCAACAGCTTCTGCTTGATGAAATGACCTTCCAGATCTTCAATTTTATTTACAACACCGTGCTGCGGACAAGAAAAAAAATTTAAATCAAATACAAAATGAATTAAAAATATAACAAAAAATTATAAACTGCGACCTTAGTCGCACTATATTATTTAGTCGCACAGCTCCGACCTTGGTCGCAGGTCGCAGCTGTTACATTTTGTCGCAGTACCTGAGTTAGTAGCAGTACATTTTAATTATAAACTGCGACCTTGGTCGCAGCTCCGACCTTTGGTCGCAGGTCGCATCTGTTACATTTTGTCGCAGTACCTGAGTTAGTAGCAATACATTTTAATTATAAACTGCGACCTTGGTCGCAGCTCCGACCTTGGTCGCAGGTCGCAGCTGTTACATTTTGTCGCAGTACCTGAGTTAGTAGCAATACATTTTAATTATAAATTGCGACCTTAGTCGCAGTACATGTGTTAGTAGCAGTACATTTTAATTATTCACTGCGACCTTAGTCGCAGTACATGATTTATGCCTACACAGAGATAGAGAATATTAGTAATCTTTTCCAGAGTTGATATTACATTAAACCGTAAAGGAGAAAGTAGATTTTTACCCAAGCTTCGCTTCGGAAGAATATGCTTTTTAATCCTTCTCTTTTCTCAAGATGCTGCATGTAGAAATGAATTACATTTGCATCTAAGTCTCTACTGAACATCAGGTCCTCAATGTCATTCCTTAAAATGATGATTGCATTATTGGTATCCTGATACGCAGTAGAACTGCAAGATATTCAAAACAAAGTTAGTAATTTAATTGTTCTTATATAAAGGTATAACAGAAATTTTTTTGCTATGAATTAACTTACTCAGAGTAGGACTTGTCGAAGAAATGTTTTATAAGAGCTTGTTGATGGGGCTGCAGAATTCTGTATGATGTGGTTTCGGTCAATTCTCTCGATTTTGGCTCAGTGGAGGAAATCTCTTTGTCGCCGAAACCAGCGGTAGAACTCGCAGCCGCAGGCTGTGGAAGAGGATTTTCTTTTTTTTTCTTCTTCTGTTTTGGATAAACAAAGTCGGAGTCATCGCGATCTCTTTCAGCGCGCTTGCGTTCTTTGACTCCCCTTTCTATTGTTCCTTTAGAGGTTTCCAAAACAGCTTCTTTTGAGGATTGCTTCTGAGGCGGAGTATGTTCTTGAATTTCTTCTTCAGAAGCTCTATCTCTTTGGATTTCTTGAGTCATTTGACTTATATTCAGAGAAAAACTTGGCACATCTTCTCCAGTAATATTTAAAATAGACTCAGAACCCATGATTTTATCCTCTTCCAGTTTTTTCTTCTTCTCCTCTTCAGCCTGCTTCTCCATCTGCTCCTTCATTCTTTTGTTCTCCATCTGCGCCTTCCTCCTCTTCTTCTCATTCTCTTCCTCCTCCCTCCTCCTCCTCTCCTGCCCCTCCTCTTCCCTCCTCCTCTTCTCCTTCTCCTGCTCCTCCTTTTCCCTCCTCTTCTTCTCCTTCTCCTCTTCTTCCCTCATTCTCCTTTCATTCTCCTCCTCTTCCCTTCTTCTATTCTCCTTCTCCTTCTCCTCCACTTCTCTCCTCCTGTTCTCCTTTTCCTTCTCTTCTTCCCTCTTCTTCTCCTTCTCTTTCTCTTCCTCTTCCCTCTTCCTCCTTTCATTCTCCTCCTCTTCCCTTCTTCTATTCTCCTTCTCCTTCTCCTCCAATTCTCTCCTCCTGTTCTCCTTTTCCTTCTCTTCTTTCCTCTTCTTCTCCTTCTCCTTCTTCGCAGCAGCGGCTGCTCTCAGCAGCTCTTCTTCTTCCTCTTCTTTAACCTTTAATTTCCTCTGCTGCCTTTTTGTTTTTTCTTCTCTTTTTTTTCTCTCCTTTTAAATTTTAATTCAGCCTTGAGTCTTTTCTCAGTCTCCATATTTTCAATCTTTTTTTCAAGCTGAGAAACATAATCTCTCAAGTGCTGATTTGCAGACCTCAATCGTTTTATTTCTGCTGCTTGAACATCCGGTGGAGGTGGCAAATAACCTTCAAAAATTGGTTCTTGCTCACTCGTTTCAGCCGTTTCTGGCTCCTTTTCCGCCGGGATGTCAGCCTCATTACATGTATGGCCTCCTTCATCTCCTTCACTTTCACCTTCTTCTTCTTCTTTTTCTTCACCTTCATCTTCTGCTACTTCTTCTTCCTCATCCTCTTCCCCTTCAACAGGAAGGCCAACCATATTTTTTTCATCATTAGAGATGTTGGCCATTCGACTCAAAATCTGAAAATAAACAGAAAAAGGTAAGCTAAAAATAAAACAATGAAATAATGATACTGCGACCATGGTCGCAGTTTATTTATGAAATATTTTGGATAAGAATGCGACCATGGTCGCAGTATGTTTGTCGTGCCAAAATTTATCTGCCAAGACATGCAGCTCAACACTGCGACCATGGTCGCAATTCTGTTGAAAAGGGTATTTTCAAGAGAATGCGACCATGGTCGCACAATATTTGTCAGGCAGAAAACGAACTGCGAAAGGTGGCTCAATACTGCGACTATGGTCGCATTTTATTTGTACTACACATAAAAAAAAGTTTAACTTACAATATTGCTGTCAATCTTTTTTAGATCAACTTCAAGTAGAGATCTGCTAATATTTTGGAGGTCCCATCTTACTGCGCGTGGTGTTTTTTCCTCCAAACCAGACCTCTGCTCAAAAATAGGTGCCCTCTCACACAGCCAATACTGCAAAAATGAAAAATTAAATTAGTTTCCACAAATTTTCTCAATTTATGGGTAAATTTCATACAATGTTGTCCAAATTTGAGATTTGTACTTACAATAATTTGCACTGAGCATCCTTGCAGCTCGTACGTGCTTTGCCTGAAGATGTCCATTGAGTCAATCAGGAATTGCCAAACAGCTTTTGCCCAGCATATTGTCCTCATCAGTTGCATATTGGCAATCTGTTCCACAATATACCACGGCACCGTGCATTTACTGCCAGAGAAGAAAAGAGTGGCCGACATGTATAGGATGACTAATGTGGTAAAGTCTTGAGCTGCAAGTCTATTTATGTCTCTTATAATTTCATTTATAGACAATTGCTGCTCAGATTGTTCATCCGGTGTCACATCTAATATATCCCTCTTCCTTCTCTTGACAAGAAGATCATCCAAAGCATCTTCAATAGATACTTTTGTGATCTTCTTTATATTGGGGAAAAAATGTTTTATAACACCTCTATCTTTCATCGTACATGTCTTATTCATCACAAAATCTGCCCCATTGACAGGTAGACCAAAAGTTAGGGCAACATCCTCCACTGTTAACTCAATCTCTTTGCCCCCAATTGTAAAGGTCTTTGCATTCCTGTCATACTGGTCTAAAATACGCAGTACGGCAACGTTTGATTTTAGAGCCTTTTCAGTCCCAAATTCTTCATTGTAGAACGCCATGAAGATTGGGCCAAATGGGGTATTCTTCATCGCCTCTACGAAATCAGGCTGTATGTACTTTTTAAATTTCTTCATTAACTGGCACATTGGTTTTATGCTTGATCTCAGAGGACGAACCTGTATCTGTTGTTTACCTACGTAGGAAGAAAAATTAAACACTTTAGACCAATGATTATTTAAAAATTATAAGGGAATAAAAAGCATATTTGTTTTTTAATAAACTGCGACCTCGGTCGCAGTCATGCATTGCAAAAAAAAAAACAACTAGAACCAGGACTACACTGCAATCTAGGGTCGCACTACATGTACTGCGACCAAGGTCGCACTGCGACCAAGGTCGCATAGGACTACAGTGCAATCAGAACAACTGCGACCAGGGCCAACACTGCGACCAAGGTCGCATAAGACTACAGTTCAAAAAGAAACAACTGCGACACAAGTTTGATAAAAACATATTATTTAAAATAAACTGCGACCTTGGTGAAGACTTGAGACTACAACTCTTATTTAAACAACTGCGACCCCATGTCGTCAGTATGTGAGAAAAAAAAAGTAAATTTCATATACTGCGACCTACGTCGCATTCATCTACAAGGAAAGGTAAAAAAAAAAAAAATTCCAAAGTCGCACAGATCTGAACTGCGACACAGTAAAAATAGAAGTAAATAATAAAAACTTTCAAAAAATAGGACCTTTATCGTCTAAAGTTTGAAAATCTCTTTCGTAATTGCGACCATGTTTCCAATATTTAAAAAAAATTTAAAAAAACATGCGACTTCAGAAATAAATCTTGAAAAAATTTAAAACTATTAAAATACACAAAACCCTAAAATTTTTTGAAAATATCAATTTTGTAGTACCTTTTTCGACGGATGATTTCTTAGGCGCCATCAGTTGCAAATATTTTTTTTCAAAAACGGATGAAATTTTTGAAGGAAAAGAACTAATTGGATCAGAACCGCCGGTTGAAGTTTTAGAGCTGTAAATTTTTTTGGAAGACAATTTTTTTACAATAAGGTAAAAGGTTGTGATGGAGGGTATTTTCGGAAAATACAATGTTGAGGTGACTGGCATTAAATTGGGCGGGATTTTACAGGATTTTGTCCGCCAAATTTTTTAACAGATGTGGGGCGGTGATGTTGCCACGCCCGCAGGCTGAGAAAACTCTCTCAGCCCGCAGGCTGAGGTACAGTAAGCCCATATATATATATATATATATATATATATATATATATATATATATATATATATATATATATATATATATATATATATATATATATAGTGATAGACTTGTGTCCTTCCAAAAGGATTTGAGCGTGAATCCTTCCAACCCAAATACAAGCTTCCAGCATTCGAATACAAGATCTACTCCGTTGAAGTTGGTTTATATTATTTCAAGGATCTATAAATCAAAAATCAAGTATTTTGAATACTTTTTGCCCATCCATCAGGTGGCGCAAAATAGACGGCCAAAAGTAGTAAGTGGTTAGATCTATGTCTTTAGACATACAAATTCTTTATCTGGCTATTTGAATATGATCTAAGCATTTAAAAACCCCTATAAACTAATTTTTGTTAGGTTTCAAATGTTCTACACCATTAAACTAACCAACTCACTATTTAGGTCATCCTTTTTCCCCTACTTGATGCCTGGGAAAAAAGTATTCAAGACACTTGATTTTTGATTTGTAGATACTTAAAATAGTATAGATAAACTTCAACGGAGTGGATCTTATATTCCAATGTCGGAGGGTTGTATTTGAGTTGGAAGGATTCAGACTCAAATCCTTTTGGAAGGACACAAGTCTCTCTCTCTCTACACACACACACATAGAGAGAGATAGAGAGAGAGAGAGAGAGAGGAGGGAGATTTGGGTCCTTTGAGAAGGATATGGATATGAATCATTAAGATTCAAATTCAATGTTAGACCATTCAAATTGAAGATCTACTCCGTTAGAATTAATCTACATTGTTAAGAGTGCTTAAAAATAAAATTTTAAGTGCTTTGAATACTTTTTTCTTATTCATTAAGTAGGCGCAAAATGAACGGCCGGAATAGCGAGTAGGTGAGTTTAATGTTGTAAAATATTTGAAACCTAACAAAAATTGATGTGTGGTAGTCTTTTCAATATTTAGATCATGATAAAATGGTCGGATGAAGAATTGTATGTCTAAAGTCATAAATCTAAGTAATATCTACTATCAACCGTTCATTTTGTATCTACTTGATGCATGAATAAGAAAACTACAAAATATTTAATTTTTGATTTTTAATTACTTTAAATAATGTAGATCAACTTCAACAGAGTGAATCTTATATTTGAATATCGTAAAATTGAATATGAGTGAGAAAGATTCATGCTCAAATTCATCTGAAAATAACCAAGTATGTGTGTGTTCTCTCTATGCCTTTTAATATTTCGTAATTTTGTAAATATATTTGATTTACTTTTTCTCACCACGCATCTTACTAATAAATCTTAATTCACACTGCATGCACGAATAACTAGATTCATTAAATCTTCATGTGTTTACCTTTTTACAACTAAGATTTGTCTCATCATTAATACACTGTTCAATGACATATATAAAAGAATTGATATTGAACATTGCACAACAAGTTAACCAAGATTACATCAAACTACCATTCACAATTACACAAGAAAAATGTAAAGCACAAAATTCAGAGCTCAGTCTCCTGTACATCAATACTTCAAAGATTTACCTTCAAAAAGTTTTACAGCAAAAGAAGAAATGCCTAAAAGTTTATAATAAACTATTCACTTTGTATATGTTTATTATTTTGCATGTAAACAGTTTATAAAGCTAAATTTAATTTATAGATGAACTAAATTTTATTTATTTTAATATTATTTATTTAATCTTCTAAGCCTCCACTAACAAATTTTTATTTATTTAAATATTATTTATTTAGATGCGCCGTAAGATTAATTTACATAAATGTAAATGTGTGACCCTCAATCTACTATTATGCTAGCTCCATCTTTAATTAGGGAAAGTTAAGGGTGCATTTGAACAGGGAGTGTGCATATTCTTTATTATTTTCTTTTAGTTACAGCTATTTTAACTCTGTAATTATTCTATAAAATTATGAATTTGGGTTCTATATTAGTGAGATGTTAACAAATGTGACTAAAAATCTAAAGGAAAAGATTAATTTTTTTTATTTTTCATTCATATATGTTAAAGTGTAAAACATATATAAGATCTCAAAGTTTGGTTTCTCAAAAAGAAAAAGAAAAAGATCCCATATGTTTTGCCTTTTCTTGCCACGTCAAATATGTGCATGGCGACATGCATTCAACAAAGTCAGACATTTGTTAAGGGAGTCAACCAGACAATATTTTTATTTAACCAGCTGATCATCTCTCTCTCTCTCTCTCTCTCTCTCTCTCTCTCTCTCTCTCTCTCATGATAATTCTCTTGAATAGAAATATAAATTAGGCTTGTATCATATGGTATGTATCCCCTCACTATCTCATGTCAACAACATGCAGAGTGGCTTAAAAGCTAGCTAGTACTACGTACATCACTTTATTTATCTCAAGACTCTGAAGTGAGATCAGACACAAGGAACATTCAAGAACACCGCACCATTATTAATTAATGCACACGCAATCAATTCCTGCGGTGCTTCAGATAAATATTCATCTCGGTGGCAATAGCTTGCATGCATTCAGCTTCTATCATCGTCATACGCCAGTCTTCAAACAGTATATGCACATATGGCGCTTACAAGGGTCGGTTCAGCTGGTGCACTCGCCGCCCATTTTGATAGCAGGGCCTGTTTGTTTGGTGAAAAGTGTGCTGTAAAAGAGAATTTATCTTCTCTTTGAGCTTGACAGTTTTTCAAAAACTAAGCAATTTCAAAATAATGGGTCTGTCGAATTTTTTTTTTTTTTTTGTAGAATTTTTTTTAAAAGCTGTCAATTTTTTAATTTTTATTTTTATACCAAACATGCCCGTAGGAGCACGGTTGCTGATATGACTGATGGTTGATTGGGAACCCTGGTCAACGCCAATTTGGAGCCATTCAGATTATGACAAAAATTATAATATTTGATTTTTTTTGACCCAATTTGTGTCGGTGACTGTACTTGACTGGCGCCAGGCTAGCTGATTCTGGAAACGTTGCTGGCTCTTGACTTGGAACTTTGGAATTCTTGAACTGGCATCAGTTGTTCTTGATCGGCCAACTCTACATCTCGCTGAGTAACAGGCCCATCTGAGTAAAAAACACGAGATGACTAATTCGCTCGAAGAATGGGTTCAATTCACGAGCCTGCATTTGCTTCCTTACAAAGCTTTCGTTTGGCTTGACTTTGTCGATGTTTCTTGCTTAGGTCTGACGAATCCAACTCATGGTCATTAGCTTCTGGATAAATTTGGTTGTCATCTTGTTCATCAAACAACCTTTTTCTGCCAACTTGCAAGACAACAATGACTTGCACAGAAATAAATTTTACTTCCAAGGTGGTCGTACACTGAACAGTTTTCTCTCTCTGTCAAAATGTTCAAAACTCATTCAGATTACACTTGTTACCCAGGAAAAATATGACAATATTGCAACAGTATCAGGATTTTTGAACTCGGAGTATCGACAACAATATAAGACAATAAAATTAAACAAATCTGAATCTTCCTTGCTTGACTTATACAAACAATTGAAAATGGAGAGCGAATGCTAACCCTTAAGAAACCTGTTGGAAGTCTAAAGGAATATTGGCAGCAGCAGCTTCTCTTCCTCATGTTAGATCACTGATATTTGTATGAGAAGGGTTATATACGATATTCGTCAACCTAAAAAAACCAATGTCTAGGCTCCCAGTTCAATTGCTTCTTGCCTCTTGTTATCTCCTTTTTCCTTTTTTTTTTTTTTTTTGTCTCAACTTCTCCCTGCTCTCTTCTGTACATTGTTGAACTGATACATTTGTTCCCTTTTGTCTCCATTAATGGTATTCCAGCTTCAGTAAAGTATTTACAGTTCATATATCCAATAGAATGACTCCAGCTAGTTTTCAGATAGCTTTTTCTTGAGATCTTTTAAAGCAACCACCACTTCAGGGCCTAGATTGTGCTGGAGCAATTTCCCTTGCATAGAAGTTGGCCTGCCGTTTTGACAAAAGAAGAACTACATATTAGAGACTTCGACACTAAAGTTTCAAGAAAAAAAAATTCAAATTTAAGTTCATTTGAAAAATTCAGCTTACAAAAGAGCATGATAATTAAATTCCTATATCCTAGCTGATTGAGCTATGTACAATTGTGTTATTCGACTTAACTCCTGGCTAAGAATGCCTCTCTCCTAATAACCAACTCTAAGTTCCTCCAAGCAATTAACTACCCAAAAATTGGACTCTATAGTGGAAGGTAACTTAATTTCAAGCATATTGAAGAAACACGGGGGCCATGCTGCTGCAAATTCATGTATCATGTTTGCTTTTCAGCTTAGGGTTCACCGGGAATCTCTGCGACTTTTATTATGTATGAAAGCGTAAAAGAAAAACGAAGTAAGAAACACAGTTATGGAATTAAGCACACCATAAAATTGAGCACTGACAACCTTTCAAACTAAAAATTTGGAATATCATTCATAATCCAAAGGGAAACTGGGAACATCTACTTGCTTTGCTATGCCAGATTGCCAATGACAGCATGCGAAACATAGAGGAATACAATGTTACAAACTCTTGAAAAATCATGCATCTGTAACTTTGAAAAAACAGGCATCAGCTTGCAACAATATGCTACATTAGAAAAAACAGATTTCCTAGTTCTTTCAATGAGAATAATATGATTCATTAGTCGACACGTAGATATTTCTATTTCGATCAATTTCTTTATGAAATGTATTTGATAATTAATGCCAACTGCGAATTAAATTGGAGATCTGTTTTGGCTATTCATGATTAAAATGTAAAAATTGTGTTTCCCACATCAGAGATGTCCAAAGGGGGGGAAAAAAAGAAATTGGCCTGTGCCTTGTTTACAATATAGAAGTTACCATGACCTCTATAAAACCCAATATAGCAAGTTGGATCTAGCTGCTAATACACCGTCTGTTCTCATATTTTGGTGGACTCTCTCATTGATATACTTTTTAAAATTTCACAATTTTATATGAACTTTCAATGCATTCTAGATGTTATCTTTTATGGTGCCACTGGCTCTTGGAACTGAATCTTGTAAATTGGAAATTTATATGTATGAGGTAAACTGAATCTTGTAAATTGGAAATTTATATGTTTGAGATTTGAGATAATAGAAACTTGGTTGCCAGAGGGTCGAATCATTATATCAAACTGCAGCATATGTCTCTTCTCTGCATAATTCCAATTCTATTAGAAGTTCAATTTTGAGATGCATTCTATTAATGATGACTTCTAATTGTTATCTCAGAAAAACATGATGTCTGCTAACTGAATATATAAAGTTAATCATTGGCCACATGCCCACTATCTGATACCCATCTTAACTACCAGGGAAACTGCCTGTACCATGATTATTGTTTGACCTACCATTGATCCATAATATATAATCTTGTTTGCAACGCATCAAAACGATATGCTAGATTATACATCAATCCATATCGATAATAGGAAAGCAAAATTCAGGCATGCACAAACAAACTTCTGTATTAGCAAGTCACTTGAATAGAACCTCGGACATGCTCCCGTCACCGCCAGCACTCTCAGGATAACTATGTCCAGAAATAGGCAGTAATTTAGTGTATGATTTGACAATCTATTTTATCCTGTCTCTCTGTAGTCAGGTTCAATCCGTGGAGAATAACGCTTGACTGATGCACCCGCCCAGAGACCAGTACATTGTGCAAATTAATCACAGGAACAGTACCTTTGGAGTTGTGATGCAACAAGCCTGGGATGGGTTCCTACCATAACAATGCCAGTGGTATTCTATGAACTGCCTTCAGGTTATATAGGTGTATCAGGTCATTCAGTAGTGAGCTTAAATTTCACGATGGACAACCTATTACTCAAGTAGCATGAACTCTAGATTAGTAGGAGAGCAAGACAGGTTTGGAGCTTTGTTAAGATGAGTTCTTCTTCAGTGACTACCACCAGACAGTTCTGTTAAGTACAAAGGGTATCTAAGAAATGGAAAGACTCAAAGATATTTCAAAACCAGCTACGCCTCTAGTTTACTAGGATCCTTGGGTTTGAGATTAAAGTGAAACCTTCTCAAACCGTGTCTTATGATTGCAATATATTGCAACATTTGACTAAAGGAAAAAAGACCTAATTGCACTGACAGTAGCAATGCCAAACCAAGGAACAAATGATTTAGTACTAAGCCTCCCCTTCTGCCAACAGGTGGAACTAGTTGCAACTATACCACTTCTGTACAAGTCATACCATTGCTCTTATTGCTTTATTATTCAACTCATGAGACCATCTGTTGCGGTCTCTGCAGATAGTCTCAGATAAGCAATCCTTCATCAGTTCCTGATGCACTCAGGAAAACTTTGTAGAATAATCTCTCCCCAGTTTCTGGACTTTGGAAAAGCTGATTGTTTCTGTTGACTATATTCTATGTAAATATGTTAGATACTATTTTGTATTGGGGGTACTCTTCCCCTAGGGTCACCATACAAAATCTTGTCAATGAAGGCACTGTTCCTCAGTTGTTTGGTCAAGGAACTGCAGTGCAAAATGGTGTTGCTAAGCCAAAGCATAGGCATATTCTTGAGACTGCTGCTTCTATATTTCTTTCTTTCTATTCCAAATGAGTTCTTGACTGATAGTAGTTTGACTGTAGTTTTTCTTACTAACCGCATGCCTCCTATTTCAGGTGGAGTTCCACCTTCTGAACAGTAACTTAAGTCCACTGTCTTCCTCGATATCCCAGAGTGTTCATTTGTACATGCTTTATTTTTCTTCCACCCTGGAACATACTAAATTCTCTCCTTGTTTTGCCCGGTGTCTTTTCCGGGTACAACCTTAAGTGCAAGGCCTATGATTGTTATGATCGGACGTTATGATCTTGTAGGTCAACATTTTTCCTATTTCTCTTATGCTCACCTTTCTCCAGAGTCTTCTATGTTATACTTACCTACTGAAGCCTGATGTTTCTGTCCATCTCCTCCATTCAATATTTATAGGCTCACAATTTTATATTTTCTTTCTTCATTGATACTCCATCTTCTCCTTGTTCATCCATTGTTGCTCAGCATATCCCTTATAGCACACCACCTCTTACGACTCTGTCTATGAAGCACGAAGTCTTCAAAGTGAGTTTGGCATCCGTTTATGATATGCATCGGACACCGACACTTGCCTACATGTATCAGACTAGTCTTTGGCACGTGCTACGCACATGGAATGCAAAATCAAAATTGTGGGAGAAACACACTATGTTGTTTATAAAAGAGGGTGATAAAAATCTAAAACTGTCTTTTATTACATCATGCATATTTGTTATAGCTATAGTTTTTCTTTGTGCCATTCGATATAAGAAAGACACGTGATTATGATTAACATTGGTTATAGTTTTTCATTTTTTGTGCTATTATGTTTAATATATATGAGATAGACTTGTGTCATTCCGGGAGGATTTGAGCCCGAATCCTTCCCACTGAAATGCACCCTCCGACATTTGAATACAAGATTCACTCCGTTGAAGTTGATCTATATTATTTCAAGTATCTATAAACCAAAAAGCAAGTGTTTTGAATACTTTTTGCACATTCATCAAGCGGCGCAAAATGGACGGCCGAAAGACCAACTCACTATTTAGGCCGTCCGTTTTTTCCTACTTGATGCATGGGCAAAAAGTATTCAAAACACTTGATTTTTCATTTATGGATACTTGAAATAATATAGATAAACTTCAGCGGAGTGGATCGTGCATTCGAATGTCGGATGTTGGTATTTGAGTGGGAAGGATTCGGCCTCGAATCCTTCCAGAATGACACAAGTCTATCTCAATATATATAGTTCTTTGCATGTGCAATACAAAACTTAAATTGTATGTACACGAGGAAAATGTTTTTTTTTAATTAATTTTAGAAAAAGACATCATGACTTTTAAATTTATATGGTATACATGCAAATCAATATTTTTGGAGAGACAGAAGCAAAAAACACTATGGAATTTGGAAATATGATGTTTGCAATAGTAAAAATTTAAACTGGTGATTGCTAATAGAATAATATTTGCAAAATATTGTGTTTATAAATTTCTAATGTGATTTACATTTTAAGCCAATGTTTCTATTCTTTCATTTTATGGATTGGTTATGATTGAATGACATATGTGCAAAATGTCATATATGCAAAATAGTAAAAAGAGCTTGTTGAGAATTTTGTTTGTAAATAACAATTCTTGAGGTTGTTTCTGTAAAACTTCATTCCCCTCACCCCCACATTGTTAACAGAACACGTAGGATGGTCATTATTCTTTTCATGGGCTCAATGCCTATGCATGTACTCATCTCTATTATTTAATTCTGATGATCATCCTAATCAAAATTAAAAAAGGTAATGTTGCGTGGGACCCACACGGGGATATTTTGTAGTTTGTGCTACAAAAATAAGCACTGAAATAAGTTTTGTAGTGAGACCAGCATTAAGAAAAGTGAAAAAAAAAGTGGGGGGTTTTTTTTTTTTTTTAAGGGTTGGCCGCCACAGCCGGCTACAACCTGAATTCAGATTATATATAAAGATATTTGTGTCAAATTTTAATAAACCAAAAGTTTGCATATGGGAGCTATGAAGCATTTTCATGAATACGGGACATGGGTACAACAAAATACGATCTCAGAGATATGACTAATTTTAAAAACTAGGACATGGATACAACATGGATACAATAACTATTATATCTATATATTTTTGTTTTTGTGTATTCATATAAATAGATACACATGTAATACACAATGCACATATTACATTTTCGAGAATAAACGTCTTAACCTTATATTGAGGTTGCCTCTCTTTATAGAGATGATGAATAAATAGAATACAAAAATACCCTTACAAACTTACTACTCCCCCTCAAGTTGGACATAAGTAACAATCATATCCAGCTTGTTACAAAGAGAAATATTTTCTAAACAACTTTTCCAAAAAAATTGAGAAACAAATAATGATTTGCTAATCTGATGTAATAGTGCTGAATTGTTGATGACCATGTTAAAGTTGCCAATCAAACCAAGTCTCCGTGCAAAAAGTAAAATATTCACCATCGCCTCGGATACAGTTAAGATTCTAAAATTTTCCAAACTCAATAGAAATGAAGGTTTTAGAGACCCCCAAACTTGATAAAAGTGAAGATTTTGAGAGATCCTTGCTCAGTTGTAATAGATCCCCACACAAGGTGAAGACAATAGCAAGACTGCCAGAATCAATCGGAGTAGAAACCAACAATAGCAATAGAGCAGTCGACAACACTATCTAATGGTTAATAGGAGCAGCAATCAATGGTGGAAAATAGTAGAGGAGGTGACAATTGATGACAACTAGGGTTTTGAAACTTGAAAGTGACTAGTTTTTTTTATGAATGAGATGAATAGTACCCATACCCACAGTTAATGATCACTGAAGAGTACCCTCGGTTATTGTTCACGATGAATAGTGCCACCCGTGGTACTGTTCACATGAACAGTAAACTT
The DNA here is from genome assembly GCA_038442645.1 of Agave tequilana. Lineage (NCBI taxonomy): Eukaryota > Viridiplantae > Streptophyta > Magnoliopsida > Asparagales > Asparagaceae > Agave > Agave tequilana. Next base: position 62,764 of record JAVJIF010011093.1, on the reverse strand, counting down.
ATTTTAGATCTAAATTGAGATTAGTAAATCTGAAAAATAAAAAGAAAAAAAGAAGAAGTTGGCGTAGATGGGCGATGGCCAGGGTTTTGAAGGTGAGATGGTGGTTGATGGAGGCACATTTCGTGATAGAAAAGGAATCACTTTGATATCATGTTAGGTTTTAGAGAATAGACGGCTTAACCCTAAATTGAGATTGCCTCTATTTACATAGATGAGACATAAATAAGAAAATACAAGAATATTATTACACACTCGAATAGCAAAACTATAAATATGGGGGAAAATATGCTTTCATATATGTATAAATATAAATAATATCTAAATTATACTTGTCTTTGTCCCTTAATATTCATTATTTATAGCATGAAATTTTACAGGTATGAAAAGTAAAAGACAACTATCTTAAATGGTCTAGAATATTTTAGTCATATAAATCAATAACTATGTGAATGATCTGTTGAGATCGGCACAGCGGAAAAAGAGGGAGAAGCCGGATCGTCGTGCAACGTGAAGAAGAGATAAGATATTCCGAAGTAGAGAAAGTCAATACACAATTAAACGTGATTTCACCAATCAAACAGATCATGTGTACGTCCACAGGAGAAGAGAAAGAAACTATTAAACTTTGGAGGAGTACAATGAGAAATATGAAAAATACTTATACCTCTCGCTAAGAAGATTACAAGCCATTTGATGGCAGCCTAAGACAGCGAACTCTTATGACTAAAACTTCTCTCACGAATCCCTCACTTATATTGCTTCTCACCTTTAGAAATTATATCAAACCAATACTTTCACTGGACTTTGAAGGCCACTTCTAAAAGGTTATTTATAAATCATAGGATCATCCTAATCCTATAAACTCCAGCAATACGAACAACACCGCCTCAAAAAAGGAGAAGACTCGAGTTCAACTCAAAATGGAAACAGATTCAGAAAAAACTACCAGAACCGCCCTATTAGTCGACTTATCTGCCAAATTAGTCGACTAATAAGTGTATTAGTCGACTAACAAATGTTATAAGCCGACTACTAAAAACATCCAACTCTTTGTTGCATTTCAAGTCGACTGATCAGTCAATTACTGAGATGTATAAGTCGACTAGACTGTATCTCTTTGTGCTCGTTCGTTCTTCAAGCTTTGTCTTTCTTCACGACGTATTCGAGTCACAATTCTAACAATCTCCCCCTTGACTTGAATACGTCCAAGTCCGAGAATAGTCATCATGCTCCATGTGCTCACATCAATGCACGATTGAACAATTCTTGACTTCATCTCCATCTCACTCCCTCTTCTCTATAACCCCCTCATGGGGTTCAAAACTTGATTAGATCGAACAAGTTCAGGCCCGACGTGAACTTGATCATCTAACGATCTCCTTGATCCACACAGGATTTATGAGAATTTGCACCAACACAGAAGTAATGATCTGGACTTTCTTATTGTGCATCGGCGCAATCTGGACTTTCTTATTGTGCGTCGGCGCCATCTAGCCCCAATCTGTCTTCGGGGTAAAACTGAACATCTGAACTCGAAAACATCATAGTCTCTGATTATTCCACAACGTTCGATCTTGAAGCTGAGGATAACTACAATCCACCAACTATAACCTTCGAACTTTGCAAAATGTAAACATTACTGATACGATGGGCCTGAAACTTCCCTTGAGTATCTTTGAAAACTTCCATAAGATCACTTTCAGAACTGAAATTGAACCATTCTCTATGCAGGGCTCCAAGAGAAATGAGAATGTACCTTGATTTCGGAACATGACGAACACTTTGTAGTGTAGTGATGCATCCATCATGAGAACAAAATTTGACTGTTCCTTCGCCAATTACCTTGCTCGCAGCAGAATTCCCCATGAAGACCTCTCTCTTGAACCGAAGTGCATGAGGAGAATATCTTCCTATTGGAACTAATATGTTATGAACATCTAGGGTCAATAATCCATATGTCTTTGTTATGTACTGAAGTGTCTGTAACAGATAGAACATCACACTTATTTTCCTCTTCAGCTAGTTCAGTGGTATTAGCTTCTTGTTTTTTTTTGCGAGTCCAACAATTAGCTCTAATATACCCCATTCTTGTGACACCAGTTGCACACCAAATTCTTGTATTTTGGGTTACTTGTGGAACTTCCATTATTACTCCTTTGTAAAGAAAACTTGTTTGTAATCATCGCGATGAGACTCCCCCGTCAACTGCTTGTCAATTTTGTTATTATTTAAGTAGATGCCTTTTGACTTCATTGACATTGATAGTTAATTTGCCTCCATAGATGATAACTTTCCTAATCTCTTGTATGAAGAAGGTAAAGAACTCAGTAATAGAATTGCTTAATTCTCATCTTCTATTTTAACCTCTATCTTATCTAACTCACTGATAATAAAGGTAAACTCTGCGATGTGAGACTTGATAGGTGTATCTTCATGCATGAAGAAAAAAAGAGACATTACTTCAGAATAATCGATTCGCCAACAACCTCTTCAGATAATGATCCTGAAGTCACTCCCACAGCGAGTATGTTGTTTTCTCCAAAGAAAACTCATCCAACACTTCGTCCGGCAAGTAAATCTGAATAGCCAACAAGGCTTTCTCATCCAACTCCTACCAAGTTTTCTTCCTTCATGTTTTCAGGCTTTTTCTCTTTTCCGAGTAGTGTTTCTTCAACCCGCACTCGGTCACGATGGCGTTCATCCTAATTTGCTACATGCTGAAATTGATGACACTATCGAACTTCTGAATATGGAACTTGATTGCAGATATCTTCACGTTGACCTTACTTTGATATCAATTGTTGAGATCGACACAGCGAAAAAAGAGGGGAAAAAGAGGAGGGGAAGCCGGATCGTCGTACAAGCTGAAGAAGAAGAGATGAGATATTCCAAGTAGAGAAAACCAAAACACAATTTAACATGATTTCACCGATCGAACAAATCGTGTGTACACCGACAGGAGAAGGGGAGAAACTTTATTGAACTGGCGGAGTCTCACAATCTCTCTAAGAAGATTATAAGCCCTTTGATAGCAGCCTAAAGCGAATCCTTATGGCTAAAACTTTCCTTACGAACCTGTCACTTATATTCATTCTCACCTTTTCGGAATTATATCAAACCAATACTTTCATTGTACTTTGAAGGCCACCCAAGGAGTTAATTATTAACCATAGAATCATCCTAGTTCTACACAAACTCCAGCAATACGAACAACATTGCCTCAGAAGAGAAGGAAACTCGAGTTCAACTCAAATTGAAAACAGATCCAGAAAAGAGAACTGTAAGAATTGCGCTATTAGTAGACTTATGTATCAAATTAGTCGACTAATGAGTGTTTTAGTTGACTAATAAATGCTATAAGTCGACTACTGAAAACATCTAACTCTATGTTGCATTTCAAGTCAACTGATCAGTCGACTACTGAGATGTATAAATTGACTAGATTGTCCGTTCTTCGACCTCTGAAGCTTTGCCTTCCTTCACGACGTATTCGAGTCACAATCCTAACATGATCCTTATCGAGGAAGTAGATAAGTTATATAGATGCAATGCATCTACAAGTAATAAAGTTGTAAACTTTTTATTGGAAATTAAATTTCATTTTGTTTAATTTTGTAGTCATGGTTTCATCAAGGATAACTATCTGATACGTCTAGGATACATGCAATATACAGGACGCGTTAGAGGAGTATCCAATATGTATCAGACAAATATCAGAGCGTCCAAAAGTTTCAGATACTGGTACATCTCTTTTGATGAAGTATCGGCGCTACATAAACAGGGAGCCATATCAGAGTCATTTCAGCTTTTAAAACATTTAAAGACTGCGTGTGGGACGACATGAAGATATGTACCGCTTAAACAAATATATTAAGAGATCATTTGACATAAGAGGCCATTGTTACCGGAACCTAACCACATCGCAAACATTGAGGGGCTTCACAGCCTTGTAATGGTTGAGGTATTGCATCAGACTTTCCCATTTCTTTTTCATTTTTTTTTATTTTGGTTACTGATCAGAAACTATGTATTTAGATCACTTTATTTTGTTTTCTTTCTACTTCTAATAAAACGTGTCTGATGGGGACATCTTAGTTTAGATTTTATCATATTTTCAGTTGTATTTTGTTATATTTATATTGTATTCTCTTTGTATTTCAGTTGTATTTTAATGGGTAGTTGTGTGAAATTGTGGGTAGTTATAGGGTAGTGGAAAGTCATGGAGTACGTGATTTTGTAATCTATATGTACTCAGTTTGTATTGGTGAAGCAGATTATTGATGAATGAAAATGAAAGTTTCCAACTTACCTCTGTATGTTATCTCCTCTAATCCCCTTTCCTGTCTCCTCTCTTTCACTTCTCTCTAATAGAATGAAATTGAAGAATCTCTCTTGCTGATATTCTCCCTCTCTGTCTTTTGCTCAAAGTCTAATCTCCCCTCTCTACTCCTCTGTGAAGCACCGAATGAAGGAACGAAAATTGAATCCCTCACCTGCTCTCTTCTCCCTGGCTCTCTTCCCTCTCTGATTTCAGCAACAGAAGCAACACAGCAACAACAACACATCAGCAGCAAAGCAACGCAACAACAATAGCAGCACAGCAACACAACCCAACGGTCCTCTCCTTCACGCAGGATAGCGCAATAGCCTTACACAGAAGAGCTAGTAGTTCCTCTCCAACGCAGGAATCGTTCTATTTAAGGAAGGCTTCGCAGATGATAAAGCTACAAGAAGGAACCTAAAGTTGCTTATCTGTGAGTTTTATTTCAAAAAAAAAAAATCTAATTATTAGTTGAAATACGCATCAGTTAAATCATCTCTAAAGTATTATCTTTATTCCATGTTGTCCACTATATCGTGAGATGTGTGAATCTATAACTTGTGATTGCTTAGCTTTAATATTGACTTTAGAACTTACCCTGCATAATATAGGTATTGTTAATTCGATTGAGATTAGAAATGTGTAAAACTACGTTTGTAATCTTGTTTAAATCCATTTGCAATATTGTTAGTTTTCAATTGTTTTCCTGCCGAAGATCATTCTATTTGGTGAAACGTAACGAGTTTGATTACATCATTGATTCCCTACATGGTAGGCACCCACCGTTTCACACCAGTGTCATAATCACTACAGATTTTGATGTGTAATACAGACACATGTCTATACAAACATAGTCGAGTCGCCATGCCTAGTATCCTAGTTTTTAAGGATTAGTCGTGTTCTCAAGTTTGTATCGTATTGTGTATGTTTCCTATGTCCCAGTCCATGCTTTCTAGCTCAGTGTCCTTACCATTATCCAAATGACATATTTTCCTTCTGATTTTCCAGTTTCCGATCCATCACCACCGCATACAGTCTGACATATACCCAGTATATTGACAGACTCACCTCAGTCGCTCCTCATGAGCCTCGTTATGCCACTGAGTCTCTTGCTGCTCCACCACCAGCCAATCTTTATACCTGAGTGGAGCTATTCCCTCCACAGGCATTGTCCTCCTAAGCAGCTGGATCCTGTTGCTCATAATAGTTTTCAAGATCACTTTTAAGTAACATCTCATACGTTTCAGGATAGAATTATTGCAATGTTGCGAGTATCACACACTGACAGCAGGCCATGTCGACATCATGCCACTCCAGTATACTTATATTTTGGTAATTTCTCCCTCTTCCACCAGAGATGATTTCTGTTTCTTGTTGGGTTTATAAGATTAGGACCTGTGTTGATGGCTTCACGAGTCACTATAAAGCGTGTTCAGTTGCTTGTGACTTTACTCAATAGTATCATATTGATCAAGAGGAGGCTTTGCACCCATAGCTAAGATGACTACTTTCCTCTAATTTTTTTGTGATTTCAACATGTATCGGAACACCTCGGTTAGACATAAAAAGAATGTCTTTCTTCAATGATCGCAGTGAAAGGAGGCCATGAAACGGCACAATATCATTGAAGTTCAAACCAGTGTTAGATGACGGATCTTCGGTATTTTCTTGGACATGAGGTTGCATATAGCCATCATGATTACTTACTCTATCAAGAGAAATACATGTCTAATATTATCTCTTGCTCCTGCTGATAGAGTACTTTCATGCTTGATCCCAGAGAAATCCGGATGGCGGGAAGAACTAGATCTTGGTGATCTTGATTGGATAAAGCATTTAGCTTAGCTTCCATACACTGCTTGTCACTCTTCTTTGCTATGGATCATTTTCTATATTCATTGCATGAGGTCTCATGCACTGTTCATTCCTGCCTCTTCTCCTTGTCTTCACGCTCGCAGCAGATTGGGTTGAATATGTTACAGATCATCTATCTCTTACTGGTTTTTGAATTTTCTTGGGTAATTCTCTTATTTCTTTATGCACAAAAACATATTGTTTCATAGTCGATCGCTAAAGTTGAGTATCATACTGTGGCTAACACACACCAACCGTATCGAGATTGATTGCCATGTCATCCTTAATGATAGACATTGTCTTCTCCATATATACTTTCACTAAATAAACTTGCTGATTTCTTCACCGATCCTCAAAATTTCAGCATTTTCATTCTTACTTGGCGAACTCAGTGTATGACAAATAGTTAATTTAAGGTGTGTAAATTGTATTAAATGTAAATATGTATATAGTCCATCGTATTGGGAGTATTCATGCCTTAGGATCACCACACTTTTCTTGTATGTATGTTTGTGTGACAATGTCTAACAGTTTACACTTAATCTACGAGTCTTTATCATGGTAAAATCCAAAGGGATTCAACAACCTTGATACTCCATGAGGAAGAATCACTTGGGTCTTTGAAATAAATAACTAAGGCTACAAAAGCAAAATATGCCAAACATGAGTATTGCGAGATGAAAGGTATATTCTCAAACTTAGATGAGACTTTTCAAAAGTTGACCAAAAAATTATGTGATACGCTCGAATAACCCAACAAGAAACTATTGGTCTTGATTATCCAGTTTTTTTTTTTTCTTGCTCTTCTTCCACAATGTCTCACAGTTTACACTTAATCTACAAGTCTTTATCATGGTAAAATCCAAAGGGATATCAACAACCTTGATACTCCATAAGGAAGAATCACTTAGGTCTTTGAAATAAATAACTAAGGCTACAAAAGCAAAATGTGCCAAACATGAGTATTGCGAGATGAAAGGTATATTATCAAACTTAGATGAGGCTTTTCAAAAGTTGACCAAAAAATTATGCGATATGCTCGAATAAACCAACAAGAAACTATTGGTCTTGAACCTATAACAAAAGACAAAGCGTGCAAAAACTCCAAAGGGGTATCACTGGTGAAAATATCTCCTAAACACTATTCCATAATGTGGTACCGGATGGAAAGGTCATTCCAAATCGCAATGCTATGGAAATAGACTCTGATTATAAGATCATAGTAGACGACTACGCTGTCATCCTAGTCTGGAGCCACTCTTCCCCAAAGTCTTGTTTGAAAACATCAAGCCAATATAGTAAGAGTCAGAGTAGTAAGCCAACAGATAAAGATATTGGCTGCAAACTTCGAGGTAAATCATGGATAGGAAGAAAATTCGCTTGCGCATAATCTCTGACATTTTACAAACTTCAGAAAAAGCAATTCCTTGTTCAAATTCCATAGAACTAAATAAGAAAGTTAGGAGAGAAGTCCTTGTCTCATAAAAATAAGCACATTAAGTTGCTCAGAATAAAAAGTGGCAAATATACACATACAGGAGACACGTTAAATCAGAAAGTAAGTTCTATATAAGTACTAATACGGGATGAAAGAGGTCCACATGACAAACATGTGTTTCATATGCAAGAAAATAGAATGCAGATTTTTTTCTATAGCCACAAACACAAAGGTAAATGGATGGAGAATAACTGGGTCAGTATAGCCGCCTGCAACGAAGTAAAACAATGATATAAATCAAAAATGGTTTGAGGTTCATTTTTGTGTTTTCCTTTTCTCTCTGTGTAGATGTTTTGGGAGGTCTGGATTGTGGTTCAAGCGTATAGAAAATGTGGAAGAATTTGGCAAAGCCTTTGGTGGCTATGGATTTGGTCCCTTGTGTGGAACACACTGCTACTGATAGCAGTAGGAAGTCTATATGTCCTGATTTTGACGATACCTGTAGGACATACGGATACCTTATCTGCTCATTCAATAATAGTTTTCTCATGATAGGAGAGCTGTACAGAAAAGTCACTGGCTGCTACAAGCATGATATAACTTCCAGAATACAACCTTTCTATACACCAAATGTAATTAAGGCATATGTTGCAAATGCTAAGGATCATACCTGTGTTCGTTGAGTATTTCTTCAAACTCCTTCTGCGAAGCATTTATCTACAAGGTATTTGGATTATCAATAAGGAGATAGATCCATGTGAGATATCAAATAACTTATTGTTAAGACTTTTATGGAAATTAAAACTTATGGAAAAATGAAAGCAGTGGCTCGGTTCCAAGTAAAATCAGAGAAAAATAAGGAAACAATAAGGAAAGTTGTTATTCACGATTTAAATGCAAATATGAACAGTGTTCTAAAGAAGGCTTATGTGACCACATGAACGTATGTGGCTTCTGTCAGCATGCACATTGCATTATTTGCTCCAAAAAAAAAAAGTGAAAACCAATCTATACAGTTTATGAACCAACATATGTGGTTTTATGTGGTCGCAAATGCAAATTTATGTGATTCTATGCAGTTTATGCCAAACGGCCCCATATTTATTCCCATTGATCTCTCTCCTCTCCTCAAGGACAGTGCTTAGGGAACACAGCATACTATGTATTCGAGAAGTATCAACCAATAAGAGTCATCTCTAAACATACTACCAAACAGTGGACACATTTTGAGAAGTGTCCAACAATTTTCAAAGTACTGTACAAGAAGTGGTTGGCATATGTCCGACACAAACGTGGCTTAATGGATGCAAGTGCTTGTGCTATGTGTATCCCTATATATAGTTATGTTTCAATGAGAACAATTCTCACAATAAGGTTCATGACAACTACATAGCGGGCCATCCCATGTACGATCCACACCATTCACCTTGTTCTACACATCCAAATTAATCAAGGAATAGGAGATCAAGTGGTTTCAAAACTTTTTCCCTGTATCACTTGATTGCAAAAAACTGACTATTGTGGATGTTGAAAATAAGATACCATTTGGTACATGTGTAAAAAGTGTTTCTAAACCTCTTGATGTTTAATTTTTAGGTTAATTTAGATATATAAATCAAGACGAACGGTGCACATCGTCCATAAGATAGCCCACCCTTGAGTTCTCACGGATGTTGACATGAAAACTAGTTCTCACTAGAAATATTAAGTTCGCGCGTGCGCGCACACACACCCATAGAGAGAGAGAGAAGAGAGAGAGAGAGGGGGAGGGAGGGGGGGGAGAGAGAGAGAGAGAGAGAGAGAGAGAGAGAGAGAGAATTTTATTTATGTATGTTTTTATCTATTATGCCTCCTATGGATATACAAAGCTTTACATGTTTTTGAGAATCATTGTGAAAGAAAGAGCCATAAAAGAGGAAAATAATATACGTTATATGCATTAAAATTTGTCAATTTCTTCTGCAGAAGAGCTTAATACACTACATCTAATACAGGGTGTTGAAGCAAATAAAGGAAGACACACTTAAGATCTGACACAAGTAAGCTTACTACATATCACAGGCTAATATGCTATCGGTCCTTTTAAAGAATATATCCTAATAGGAAAGAAGCAGTATGAACCTGTGAGTATGTTCTATCACCAGTATGTTTGGTATAGATATTCTATATCTTATGCCACATCCTACTTTCACCTTTACTATGTCAAGAAGAAGATAATGTGAGAAAATGTAACACCACTACAAAGGAGAGGTTAGTAAAAAAAAATCCTCCCTTCTTCTTCCCTCTTTATATGTGCACAGAGTGACACGCAGATACAAATACAACAATAAAAACTTTATCCCAATTTTTTGAGGTTGGCTACATGAATCTTTTTCTTTCATTCAACTTTATCAAGGGTCATATCCTCAATAACATGACCCATTAACATATCCTTCTTAATTGCCTTATACAAGTTCTCTTAGACCTCATGCTATTCCTTGTTGCCTCATTAACCATTATCCTATCATTGGCCCCATTAACCATGATCTAACACTTCTCCTAATTGGCACGCTTACTAGAATGTGCATCAAATCACGTCATATGATTCTCTCTATTTTAACTCAATCGGCAATCACTAAGTTTCTACGAATGCACTTATTTCTTATTCTATCTCTTAATATATTTACACTCATTCATCTGAGCATTCTCATTTCTGCTACACTCATGTTTTGGATAAAATTTCCATTAATTGTTCATGAATCATAAATGCATAGCAGACCTTACAGCCATTCCATAGCATTTTCCCTTCGGCTTCATGGATAGCCTACAATACCATAAACCTCCAAATGCACTTCTCAACTTTAACCATCCAGTATAAATTCTATGAATTACATCTTCCTTGATTCCACCATCTTCGTGAGTTATTGACATAACAAAAAAGGGTTGTAATATCCCCAGTTAGTAATATTGTATTTTTATTTTTCTAAGTATTTATTTGTTTTACCAATTATATTATTATTATTTAACTAAATTTATGACTTGTGATTATAATTAATATTAAATACTAATTGTTTTGAAATATTAAATGTTAAATTAGCTTTATTTATTATTTGTATTATTGCTATATTTAGTAGTAATTATTATTATTATTCTCCATTATTATTAATATTGTTAATTTTGTTATTAAGTATTATTATTATGTGTTATGTTAGTATTATTATTATTGATGTTGTTAATTATTATTATTGCTAATAGTTATGATTATGATTAATATTAAAGTGTAGTATTAATATTGTTGATGCTATTATTATTATTAATATCATTGTATTTATTTAATATAATTAGTGGTTTTTTTTCCATTCCCTTATTTCTACCCAATACCCAACCTATTATCTAAACCCATTACTCATATCCAAATAAGATTATACCCATTAACTCCAACCCACTACCCATTACCCTATACCCCACTATATAACCATCTCCATCTTATCTCTAAACACCAACCCTAATTAACCCTTATCATCTCATCCTTCTCCTACATGCTGCCGCCACCTCCCCAGATTTGCGCAACTTCTCCCTCCTTTGGCCAAGCCATAACCGGATCCTCCTTCCAGTGCGCATCATCCACAAGAGCTCTTCCCCATGGTGATCCACTTCACCAGGCCGATGCCATTCCCTCTCCTCTTGGCATGCACCCACAGCACCAGCACAGGCCTGGCGCACTCCATGAGCCTCCCCTTGGCAGCCCTCCTCGACAGCAACCGAGCACGGGCAGCACTCCCCCACCCTCTTCCCCTTGGCAGCGCACCTCTCCAGCACCATGGCCCAATGCCGGTACTCCTCCACAGCAGCCCATGGCCAGCCCTGCGCAAGTCCTCCAAATGCAGTACACCTGAGCCCCTCATGCAACCCCTGGTCGTGAGCACTTCTCCCCAACAACACCTCTCCATGCGGCCTCCTCTGATCCTCTCCGACGAGCCTCCATCATCGTCCGCGAGATCCGCCGAGCTCTGCCATCCTTTCCGGCGACACCGCGAGCACCCTGGAGCACGCACACCCTTGCCGTGAGTTGTCTCCACTCTCTATAAATTTGTATGCATGGATATGTTTGATATATAATGTGTGTTATTTTTGCATATTACATGTGAGTATATATGTAATAATGTGTGATGTATGTGGGTGTAGATTCATGTGTAAATTAAGTATGTGTGTGGGTATGTTTAATGTGTGCATAATTATGTGTGTTTATTAATGTGCATGAAAGTGTACATATATGTATGTATGAATGTATGTATAAACATGTGTGTGTATATGTGTGTGTATACACATATATATGTATAGTGTTGTGTATACTTGTATATGTATGTGGGTGTACACGTATGTGTCTATATGTCATGTGTGTTTGTACCGGTGGGTGTGTATATTTGTTTACGTGTCCTTGAGTGTTCTGTTGCGTGTTGCAGCGTTTCGGATCCGTTTGGTGAGATCCAGACCCGTTACGGGAGATTCGAAATTGTGTTCGTTGTAAACCCGATACACTAGCGATTCGAAGACCGATGCACGGGATGATCCGGAGATTCGTACCAGTTCGTGTAGTTTAGATCAGACGGCGATTCGATTCCAAAACCGCATCATTTCATATGAGTGTTTGTTTATTGGTCTATTTCAATTCAGTGTCTTATTTTATTGTTTCATGTGAATATATGAATTATTCTGCATTATGTTCATGATCATGCTCACTTCATTGATATTCGTATCTGTGTAGTGATATTTTGAGACTGGAATGTATTCGGTATATTGCCGACTTGATGTTAGGAGTTAGTGTTCAATAGTTGATACTTGGAATATATATACATCGTCACTGATTATGAAATTAGCATTTACCGTTAGGATTGGAAGTCTCTCTCTTTATTTATTTTGATATTATTTTGAATATATTGGGCATGTTGATACTTGAACTAGTTGGGAGACTGTATTAGAGTAGTATATGACTTGAATTGCGGATTGGATCAGAGTAGTTTGTATGGTGGATTTTACAGATATACTGTAAAATAGTAGTAGTTATGGATTATTATATTATGAGAGAGTAGGGTATTTCAATGATGATCGATCGAATATATCTATGGTGTCAATGTATATAGATTCGGTGTTTTTTTATTCTGAGACATTATTACTTTATCATTTCAAGTATATTCGTTATCATTTTGGGATTGAACTATTGGTGATGTAACTTAGACTATAATCAGATTTGGATCTTAGATTTGATTGATTCATGATGGTGATATCTTAATGACATTATCAGTAGATTTGATTAATCTTGATTGGTGGTAAAACCGGTGAAAGTTTAGTTGGATATTGATGATTGACTAATTTGGACATTCTTTATAAAAAAAGGGGCCTTGGATTTGGAATAATCTGTAGACTTGATTGAGTAGATTTGACTTTGGGTTGATGAGTATGTGTTTGACTGGATTGGTCAGATTAGTGGTTTAGACTTGTATACAGTTGGATTGTTATCTCAGTATATAGACATTGCAGTTGATCTTTATAAAAGTGAGAATATGTAATGATTTTGATTGATGATCTTACTGTTATTTGATAGTGAGTATATGACTAGATGTAACTGACTGTTTATATGAGACTCTGATATCTTGGTGACTAGATGATAGATATACTGATAATATAAAGGACTATAGTAGATCGACAGGAATGAGATGACTGGTTATTGATTTATTGAGGTGATGGTTTAGCATATCAGATACTTTGACATGAATTGATATATGATGTTCACGATGATTGTATTGAGACTGTTGGTTGATGGATCAATTATTGTACCTTAGTGCAGATGGATGAGATATTGATCAGTTCTAAATGAGACTGTCTATTGAGTAGTATCTGAATTTGTTATTGTATTAATTCATGTTATTGAAAGTTACTGAGAAAATATTGTCAAACTGTAACACATGATTGCTTCATTAGTCTACCGTGTATACGGTAATATTGTCCACATTGTTATTGTTACATCATTGATATTGTTACTGTCATTGTATCATCCCAATACTTGAAATAACAACGATATTGATTGTTTTACATAATAATGCAAAAAGATAACTTACATTGAGATTGAAAAAATTGATGGAGGAGACAGCGTCTGTATTTTGAGTGGACTTAGGATACAGGTCGCGCACCCGAGATACAATTCACAAATTATATATCCATTGTCTTAATACTAATACTTTATCTAGTATCATTGTAACCTGAAGTGCAGTTCCAAATAAATGACGGAAGATGTTAGGAAATACAAGGATATAAAGTGATATATGTAAAGTCTATATTATATACAAATAAGAGATAGGAGATGAGATCTAATTGATCTTATTATCTAACTTTCTCTTAAAACATAAACTTCTTCATGCTATCTGACCTCTAGGGTTCCAGATCCTCTGCAATCTTCCGTGTCATCATCTTCGTCAGTGAGATCATCATCGACATCTTTCTTTTCGTTGTTTTTTTCCTTTAAATCAAAACTGATCTGAACACAGACTTGTTTTAAAAAAGAAAAAAATTGTTATTGCTCGCAGTGAACAGTACAGCCGCGGGTACCATTCACGTGAACAGTAACTATAAAAAACTGAGTGGATTGTCTGGAGGTTAAGGTTATTTTTAAATTATATATTCTTTTTGAACACTAGAGAGCTTAGTGATTTTATATGAGGCATTTTAGATCCCGGAGAGGATCATTTGCTTAGATATTTAGATTCCGAGGAAGGATCGTATATTTGGGTGTTTAGATCCCTAGGGAGAATTACAATTGTTTGTTTGAGTATTTAGTTTTTGATTAATTGGTGGAAGATGTAAGGAGTAAAAGACTTCATGTCATTGACGAAGGCATACCACCTTCTCCAGAAGATCTTTTTAGATAGCTCCCATTGCTGGTCATTTACCATAGGAGATACCAATGACAAATCAGTATTGGTTACTCAGCATGGACAGTTTACCAGCACGGGAGGTCATGGTAGAGGTACTCTAGATAGAGGCGCAGGCAAAGAAAGTGGGCATATGGATGGTCATATAGGTGGACGAGGTAATAGATCAAAAAGTAGGACTAATGCACTTATTGCTCCCACTCAACCTACTCAAGCAGTACATATGACGTTGATTAAGGAATCACCTTCTTTATTTAGGAGTGTGACAATGTCTGATGAAGAGTTTTCAAGGTATCAAATATTTCAATAATTTCATGATGCTTAGATGATGCCATCTTCTTTTTCTACCACTCTAATTCACACAAGTAACTTCACTATTTGGTTTAGTTTTGTTGCTCCTCATACCTAAGTTATTGACCCAGGACACTCTGACCATATGACTGAGAATAAAGGTATTTTATCCACTTTGAACTCAATATCCTCATTACTTTCAATGACATCGTCAAATGGTTCTACATCTTATCCCAAAGGTATATGCACTGTTAATGCTACACCATCTCTATCATTAGCTTTTTGTTATTTATATTCCAAAATTTTCCATTTAATTTGTTGTCGGTTAGCCAACTTAACCAAAATTTTGAAGTATTCAGTAACTTTCTTTCATGTTGACTGTCTTTTAAGAGCATGGGACACAGGACAATTGGCACAGGTCTTGAGTCCAAAAGCCTTTATCACCTTGAGACAGATCTTGCAGTGGTAGTTTGCTCCAGTTTTATGTTGTATTTGGATATTCATTGTCGTTTTAGGTCATCCATCATTGCAAAATTTAAAAAGTGTAGTTCCTTCTTTGAGTCATATCTTCATTAGATTATGAGTCGTGTTAGTTGGGTCATTATCATACGTCTTATCTTTTTGCAAGTCAATAAAAGAGTTGATAGGCCATTTGAGTTAGTACACTCGAATGTTTGCGATCCGCGTCAATCAGTTCAAAACTTGGTTTTAAGTATTTTATTACATTTGTGGATGATTATTCTCATCTAAATTGGGTAATTCTAATGAAAATGGGTCAGAAGTATTATCCATCTTTCAAAAAATTTATGCTGAAATCAAAACTCAGTTTGGTGTGTTTGTGTTTTAAGATCAGATAATGCAAAAGAATATTTTAGTTTCTCATTTGTAGATGGTATGGTATTGCCCATCATTCATGTTTTTATACTCAATAGAACGAGATTGCAAAATATAAAAAACAAGCATTTATTAGAAGTTGCACGCACACTTGTTCACATGAAAGTTTCTAAATCATTTTGGGGTCATGCTCTTACAACTTGTCATCTTTTAATCACATGCCTTCTGTACTTGAAGGTCAGATCTCGTACTCTTTACTCCCCGTACTCTTTACTCTATCCATATAATGATCTTTTTTTTACCACCAAAAATTTGGGTGTGTTTGAAAGTTCATGAGAATCATATTGATAAAACCAAGTTGGATCTGGGAGCTCTTAAATCTATTTTCTTAGGATACTCTAGGACTAAAAAAGATACATGTGTTATAGTCCTAGTTCGAACAAATTTGTGATTTTCGCTGTTACATTTTTTAGTCTAAATCTTATTTTGAAAAAGAGTCTCCTTCGGTAGAGTCTAATGACGATAATCCTATGTATTTTCTTCTAAATCTGCCATCGTCTTCTGATGAATCATCTTTAGGGCACATAGATTTGAAATCAATACCACCCAAACAGAATAAGCCCCTACAAGTGTATAAACAGCAAGCTACCAAGCTTAATTCGGATCTAGCAACTATGCCAATTTCTTATGTTACTCTAGTCATTGATGCACAAATAGGTAAGAATATTATTGTCTCTTTTGAGCATACTCCTATTGACAATGATGCATTTCAAATCTTGATCAACTCAATGCACTTCGTAAGGGCAAACGCAATTGTACTTTGCATTCTTTACAATTTTGTCTTATGCTCATCTTTCTCCCTCATACTTTTGTCTCTTCCATTGATTCTCACTCTATTCCCAAGTCTTTATCAGAAGCCCTACAAGATCAAAATGGGCAAGCAAATATGCATGAAGAGATGACATCTTTAAAGCAGAATGGAACTTAGGACTTGGTGCCTCTTCCAAGTGGGAAGAAGGCAGTCGGTTGTCGATGGGTGTATACCATGAAACTCAATCTGAATAGTTCTCTCGATCATTTGAAGGCTTCTTTGGTAGTCAAAGGGTATTCTCAAATGTATGGCATTAACTACCAAGATACTCTCCCATATGACTAAAATAACCCATGTGACTCCTTATTTCTTTTGTTGCTCCTTATCATTGATTGTTACATCAGCTCAACATCAAAAATGCTGCTTTTCACATGGCATTTTGATGAAGTCTGCATGGAGCAACCACTAGGATTTGTTGCTCAAGGGGAATCTAGGCAGGTTTGCCGACTAAGAAAGTCCTTATAGGGGTTGAAGTAGTGTCATAGAGCATAGTTTGGGACATTTGTCTTAGTTGTTCAGGAGTTTGGACTTTGTCGCTCTAAAAAAAAGATCATTTAGTATTCTTTCAACTTCATAGGGGAAGCAGATTCTCTTGATTTTTTATATGGATAATATAGTGATTACAAGTGATGACGCTCAAGAGATTGGTGAGCTAAAGTTATAACTACAGTAGAGGTTTCAAACAAAGGATCTAGGGCAGTTGTGATATTTCTTGGATATTTAGGTGACGAGATCCACGAAAGGGAAATTTCTTTCTCAGCGGAAGTAAGTGTTGGACATACTTTCAGAAGCAGGTATGTTAGGTTATAGGCCCGTGGATTCTACAATGGATTCAAACTCCAGGCCACTGCATGATCAGGGGGAGCTTTTGGATAATTTAGGAGGTTAGAGGAGGCTTGTGGGCAAGCTAAACTACCTTATAGTCATGTTTTAAATATCGGCCGAGTCAGCTGAGATATCAGTCGATATCTCATTTTTTGTCTGCTGCCGATACGATATGGAGAAATTGTTCGCCTATATCATTTGCAGCAAAAAAAGCCAATAATTGAAATATTGACCAATAAATCACCCGATATGAGTTGGCGCAAAATCGGTTGATATGGATTTATTTTAATTGGGTTCATTTTTTTGAACTCATCAGCATTGAACCCAAACCGGACCCATCACCCGACTATATAAGTGTTGTTTGCATCATTAGGGCTCGATAAAAATCGAGCCCTATTTTTTCTCCTCCGTGAATTGACGACAACGCTTGACTTTTAGGCAAGTATATTATACAACTTTTAATCTTATATTTTTTCAATTTTATGAAATAACTTATTTATTATTACATAACCCATGATTGCGTGCAAATATACATTGTTTATTTACCATTTTTGCATGCATATTATATCATTTGTATTTGGAAGATGATATTTATAACACTAAACCAACTTTTAGTTATCATATTTTATTATATATAGTGTCTGATATGAATGCCTGATATGCGCCCGTATCCCCGATATATCCCCTGATATCCGATATGTGATATGAAATACCACATCCGTTATGATCCTGATATCTGATATTTAGACCCTTGTTTACAGTGACTAAACCAGATAATGAAAATGTGGTCAGTGTGATGAGTCACTTCTTATTCATTCTAGGGATAAGTCATTGGAATGTTGTTAGTCGAGTGCTTTGTTACTTGAAGCTTGCCCCAGCCAAAGGACCCATATTCAGATCGCAGTCATAGATGTGTAGCTGATTTGTCAGATGCAGAGTGGGCTAGATCACCGATTGATAGAAGGTCCACTGATAGCTATCATGTATTTGCTGGAGGAAATCTCATTTTATGAAAGAAAAAGAAACAACTTGTGGTTTCTAGATCAAGTACAAAGTCTGAATATCGAGCGATGGCAAAATGTGATCTGGTTTGGATATGAGATCTTTTGAATGAGCTTCATCTTCTACCTTCATCTCCTATAAGACAATACTGTGATGACACAACAGCTATTCATCTTGTAAATAATCATGTCTTTCATGAATTCACAAAGCACGTTGTTCGTTAAAAGGTGATGGATGAGAAGATCATTGAGATTCGATATATTTCCTCTACTAATCAGTTAGCAGATGTGTCGAAAAAAAAACCTTGGAGGATCACGAGTTCGGTTCATTTGTGACAAGCTGGACATGTATGATGTATATGCTCCAGCTTGAGGGGGAGTGTTAGAAAATATAAAGATGTGACGGGTGCTTTATGTAAAAGTCTTTATTATATATAAAAAAGAGATGGGAGATGAGATCAAATTAATCTTACTCTATGATTTTCTCTTAAAACATAAACTTCTTCATAACAATGAACAGAAAGTCACCATAGATTATGAATAACTAAACTCCTAATAAATGATGGCATAATGAACAGGAAATCACCAAAATTTGAGAATAAAAAAAATCAACTTTGACTTGTACCTAGACTAAATTAGCCAAAACCCCGTATATGTCTTGGAGATTCTATAAGCAACATATTAACCAATAATCTACCATTCCCCAAGCCTTGGAGATTCTAGACAAGATGAGGAACTGGTGTCTGATAGAAATTATATGAACCTACCCAGCACACTATACAAACAGCAGAACTCAATCACAATCCAGAGTGACAAAAAGTTAAAGTGCATTCTTTAAGCATCAAGCTGAATGGGAATAAAAAAGAGAGAGAGAAAACAACTCACACAGCAAAATGAAACAATAAGGATATATTTGGTAGCAGTAGAACTATAATTCAAGCCACCATGGCACAAAAGCTTTAAAAAGGGTTTGCAGAAACTTCAAGTTTTTTAGAGCTTTCTTTTCACCAATAAATGTTTGGGATTTAAATATTAGATAAAACAAAGAAAGATATAAAACAACTGATAACACAATAGCTTAAAGCAACTAAACTGTTTGCCTCGTATAATGATCTTTCTTAATCCTAAACAAAGTAAAGCACTGCAGATTGATTACCATTATCAGCAATACAGAATCTATCAAAGAATTGATGATTAGAGTAACAGAAGCTAAAGATTCAGAAAACTATTCATTGCAGAAAAATACAATGGAAAAGTTTCTGAATATGTCTCACCTCTGACACCAGGGCATTACAACTCCAAACAAATGCTCCCTAAATATGTCAAAGGGAAATTTGTCAAACATATTGCTACAGTGCTTTGATTGAAAAAGATAAATCTAAAATAACCCCGTGACTAATTCTGTCAGATAACTTAATGCACTTACTAGAATGCATTACTATCATGTGATGTTGACCAAATGCATCTGCTCTTCTATGATAGTTAAATGTATGCTAATTTATAGGAAGAGTTTGAAGCATTCTAAGAGGCAGGAAAAATACAAAGAGAAACTCCATAACAGGAGTAGAAAGAAATGTTTCAGTTGAAAGCAATACCACCAGAATGAATAATGATCTAATAATTTTGCTGAATGAAACAACATAAAATTTTATCTAACTTTGATCTTGAACACCATCATCATAACCTAAGCTTTTCCCAATAAAAGCGGGGTGTGTAATGAGAAGGTTCCATGGAAATTTGACTATTCTATGACCCAATACCATCCTGATGTCGACCTTCTCAGTTGATGCCAAAGTTCTTTAAAGAAGTATGGACAAGAGAGGAAGGCCAAAATAGAACTTAGAATTTTTGTAGGCAGAATGGCATGTAGGAAAACATTTACTGGTTATGCAGTTTAAGTTCATGCAACCAAGCAGCAACTCAAACTTCCTGCAGTAAGAAATAATATCAAATAAAGGAGGAAGAAAAATAACATCCGTCATTGGGAATTATATTAATATCTAAGAGATATAAGCCAAGTAGCCAAACGAGAATATGTTCTCAACAAGGAATATGAACACAACAACAATGTTAGATCACAAATATTACCTTAACCCTCACTACAACTTCGGAATTGATATAGTGGAAGGGACTTTACTATGGTATCAAAGCAACCCATGTTCAATTCCTGTTGGGTGCATAATTGAAAAAGCGGATTTAAAAACAAAAATACTGCTACGCAAAAAACCCAGGTTTCAGCCCACAAAAAGGACGCCCGACCTCCGGGGTGTGTTAGATTATAAATATATTACCCTTAACCCTCCTTGCAACTTCAGAGTTCCAAAATAGTGGAAGGGGTTTTAATTAACAACAACAACAAAGCCTTTACCCCAAATTTCTTGGCATCTACATGAATCATTTTATTCCATTACTCTCTTAAGGGACCATTTCCTTAGTTAAACCAACCAATAGCATATACTTCTTAATTCCCTCCATCCAAGTTCGTTTTGGCCTCCCTCTAGTACTCATGGATCCATGAATTATAATCCTATCACTTTTCCTTTTTGATTCACTTACTAACCTCTGTTGGACATTCTCAATCGATTCCCCTTTATTTTATCAAATAGAAGCAACCTGCCCTCATTTCTTGCCACATTTCTTAATAGCTTTGCATCTTTCTTTAGTCTTATTGTCCCTTCCCTTTGTTAAGACTGCTGAATCATCACCTGTGAAGCAGTGATTCATTAACATACGCACTGATGTGCGTGGGATTCATGTTGAGTGTGACGCATACGAATCCAACGCGTATCAGGTTCAGAAGTGGCTCGGGTTCGCATCCGGGTCTGTCTCAGATTCATATCAGGTCTTTTTTGTCAAAAAAAAAAAAAACATGTATTAAGATAGTTTTAAGTTAGTGGGTTTGCGTATTTAAAACTCAAAACCCGCTTTGATTGTTCAAAACTAGGGAAAGATTTGTCGATTGCAGCACTCAGGCTCATCAAGAGTCAAGAACAATCTATAATGCTTGTTTTTTTTTTAAATTTTGTGTACTCACTTATCCTATTGTATTGTGTCTGAGCAACAAAGAACTTTACTCTTGATATATCTAACTTCACCAAGGTCTCTGCTCTTTTTTTTACCTCATCTTGGCAAGCTTTTGTGTGTCTGCATGCGTGTGTGAGCGTACTTATTCATAAATAAATATACACATGTACGTACACATACATATATGTACGTATGTGTACGCGTATTACATACATACTTGCATGCATGCATCATGTGTGTGTGTGGTGAAGTGTTCCTATTGTGTCTCTTTAGTCAACTATGTGGGGAGTCTGCCTAAAATCTCATAACAGATCATCTTTGGGCATGATCCATGTTGTTCATCATGATTTTCATGTCCTAAAATGCTTGTATATAAAAACATATAATTTGGATATATTTTAACCATCGATCAATCAGTTTCATTTATTCTATTGTTGAAAAACTTTCATTTTTGTAAACATTTGATGCACGCCTAAGTATAAAAAATGCATGAATTTTTATACAACCATTTTAAGACCTATAGATCAAAATGAATGTCATAGATCATTCCAAGAGATGAGTCATGGTGAGCTTTTGGACCACCTCCCAATGTAGTTATCTAAGTAGACACACTAGAAACACACACACACACACACACACACACACACACACACACACACATGAATGAACCTTTAGGGGCGGTTCTCAAAATAAGGGTTGTAGGAACTTTGCGGTGGAACATCCTATGGATGCTCCACTCTGTTCATGTAGATCTACACCTTTAAACAGTCTATGATTGAAAATTCAAGTGATTTGAAACAACTTACTGAATGAGTAAAACGTTTCTAAATCACTTGATTTTTCATTTAAACTATAAAAAATGTGTAGATCAATATGAATGGAGCTTATCATTCATAGAATGTTCCAGCACAAAGTGCCTACAACCCTTATTTTGAGAACCAACCCTAAAAAATCATTTTTATGTGTGTATATGTGTGTGTGCGTGCGCGCGCGTGTGTATATATACGGAAACACAGAGAGTAAATAGCTTAGTTACACAAACCACACTCCACCCTTGGATTTTCTCATTTGCATCTTGATTTGCATGGAGATGCGTGCACATAATTGTATACAAAAGTTATTGAGAGCATGTGGTCCCCACAAAGTTTTAATAACCTTTTAGCTTTATTGAGCATCTTATCTATCAAAGTGCAAATAAAAAGATCCAAGAGTGGAGTGGTGTGGGTAACCAAACTATGTCTAATATAACCGAACCCTTTATATAAATATGTGTGTGTATGCATGTACATGCATGCATGCATGTGTGTGTGTGTCTTAAGAATCCTAGAAGGGGGTAAGCCGTCAAGCACGGCTTCCCCCTCACCCCCCCCCCCCCCTTTTTCTTCGGCTAGGGCTTTCTCTCCCCTAGTAGCGAGAGCTTGCTAGAGAGAAATTTATAAGTTTAAGATCGGGGATTGATTGCGGTAAAGGTTACCCTTCGTCGTTCAACTTTCAAGTTGGGAGAGTACGCACACGAGAATTCGTGTGATCTTAACAGTTGAGGGTGGCTAGCAATCCCAGCCATATCGACTTCCCTTTTCAATCATTTGAGATTCGGGGATTGATTGCTACAAGGGTTATTCTTCATCTTTCATCTCCATAATTGGAAGAGGACGCGCACAAGACTTCGTGCGATCTCAACTACTGGGGGGTGGCTAGCAATCCTAGTCATCTCGATTTTCTCTTACGATCTCTTTTTCTCTCACATAAAACTACTATGGATTATCCATAGAATGGGTTATGTTTAGGTTCGCTATCAGAAGTACAAAGGTTTCACCAATGATCAAGTTCGCAGTTGTTTGAAGGCGATCGAGGTTTCTGGTACCCCTTTAGGGTTTGGATTTACAAGAGGGTTGGCCATTATCTTTTTTTCATTTTTTCTCCAATCAGTAAATTCAATCAATTTGAGATCTACAAGAGAATCTACTTTGTTTCGATTAGTGGATCAAATTGATTCACATTGGTGAGTTAATAATCTACGCGAAATCAGATGTTCTATGCGTCTTATATTTTTTTTCGAGCAGTAGATCTGGCAAGATGAATTTTGCTTCTTCAAGACAAGTCTGTGCTTATTCAAGGCAAGTCACAGAGCTATTCTTTAGTGTGTTGTAGCTATCTTATGATGAGTTTTCGAGTTATTTTTAGTTATTATGAGTTGTACTGTGTGATTGGATGCTCATGCGAGAGCGTTATTAGAGAAATTGAATTCAATGTAATATTTTGTACTCCTTTTTTGAATAATAAATATAATTTTACCATTTATATATGTGTGTGAGAGAGACTTTAATACTCCTTAAGGCATAACAAACTTAATTATACCCACCTACAAAAATACATGTTCAATATGTATGGATGAGACTTTAATACATCTATGGCATATCTATTTAATTATGCTCACATACAAAATACATTGCAACGAAATTAAATAATCCATTTTTCTGATCTTAATCTACATATTTTGAAAGTTATATAAAAAGTTATCCATTTTGAAGGTTATTTTACCTATGTTTTAAATGATACCAAAATAAACAATTTTCTGATAATTAAAAACCATTCATTTTATGACTACTTGATGCATGAGAAATTGGTCATTAAAACATATGATTTTTTGTTTAACGTTTTAGAACATGTAGATCAAGATAAATGGAGTGGATAGACCAAGTCCTTTGCATATTATGCACTTTTATTTGTGGGCATAACTTAGGTATGCCTTGGGAGTATTAAAGCCCCACATATATATAGAAAGAGAGAGATAGACTTGTGTAATTCCGGAAGGATTCGAGGCAGAATCCTTCCCACTCAAATACAACCCTACAACATCTGAATGCAAGATACATTCCGTTAAAGTTGATCTACATTATTTCAAGTAACTAAAAATCAAAAATCATATATTTTGAATACTTTTTACCCATCCATTAAGTAGGCGCAAAATGGACGGCCGAAAATAGCATATTACTTAGATCTACATCTTTAGACATATAAATTCATGATCCGACCATTTCATCATGATCTAAACACTTAAAAACCCTCACATACCAATTTTTATTAGATTTCAGATATTCTACACTATTAAATTAACCAAATCACTATTTCGGCCATCCATTTTGCGACTACTTTATTAATGGGCAAAAGTATTTAAAATACATGATTTTTTATTTTTGGTTACTTGAAATAATGTAGATCAACTTCAATGGAGTGGATCTTACATTCAAATGTTGTAGGGTTGTATTTGAGTGGGAAGTATTCGGCCTCGAATCCTTCCGGAATGACACAAGTCTCTCTCTATACACACACAGGTGTGGTGTGTGTGTGTATTTCTCCCCTCCTTTATTTCTAACTTATATAAATTCCCATAAGCTTTAGATTTAGTGTCATTAAATTTTTTCTTAGCTTGCTTCCTTTTTACCTTATATTTCTTCAAAATTTTCTCATTTTTACACTCCATATAAAATACCACGTTAACTCTAATTACCTATTAGACTTCTTCCCACCACTAACTCCCTTTAGTAAGCAATTCATTACTATAGATTCTCCAAGAATTTATTTTGCAATCTTCTTGATACAGGTACATATATGGTTCCCCTTAGTTTTAGTTGTCTCATTTTGAGCTCCACCATCTAGTTCTTAATTAGTCTCATGTCCATTCTAGCTCTTCTCTTCCAGTTCTTAATTCAACTGACTTACACATCAGCATATGTAGTGTAGACAAGCTTTTTCCTAGTATAACTTTGCAACTATGAAGCCCGAACATGGATATAGGACATGGGAATGATATGACACGGATACGGCGATACAACAAAATTTCAAAAAGTAGGACATGAGTACGGCTAGGATACAACTACATAATGTTATATATATATATATATACACATATACATATATATATATATACATATATATATATATATATACACATATACATATATATATATATACATATATATATATATATATACATATATATATATATGGATACAACAATACGGCAAATTTTCAAAAATAGGACAGAAGTATGGCTAGGATACACTACATAATATTATATATATATATATAATTGGAGATATATTTGGATACTTCTGGAAGGATTTGAGCATAACTCTTTTCACTCAAATTCAATGTTACGATTTTCAAATATAAGATCCAATCTGTTAAAATTGATCTACATTAATTAAAGTAATTAAAAAATCAAATGTTTTGTAATTTTCTTGTTTATGTATCAAGTAGGTACAAAATGGACAACAGAAAGTAGCATATTACTTAGATTTATGACTTTAGACATACAAAATCTCGATCTGACCATTTGATAATGATCTAAACATTTAAAAACCCTCACACACCAACTTTTGTTAGGTTTAAATATTCTACACCATTAGACTAACAAACTCACTATTTCGGCCGTTCATTTTGCTCCTACTTGATTAATAAGCAAAAAGTATTCAAAACACTTGATGTTTTATTTTTAAGCACTCTTAACAATGTCGATCAACTCTAACGAAGTGGATATTCAATTTGAATGGCCTAACATTAAATTTGAATGAGAATGATTCATCTTCATGTCCTTCCCAAAAGACCCAAGTATATCTATATATAATTGTGTGCAATTGTGTATTTGTGTATTTATATTGTCAAATTGAGGGTGTAGCTCAATGTAGAGCACTCGCTATCACTCAAGCAACAATACCTAAAGCAAGAATTCAAGCAACATTAGCAATAAATAAAGCACCAACAATACCAAACAATAAACATCAACAACATTAAGCACACAAGGAGACAACAACACCAACAACAGCAATTAATAAAGCACAACAGCAACAACAATTAATGTCATTATTAAAGCACAACAATAGCAACAACAATCAATAAACAAGAGCAACAGGGATACATAGTTTTAATAAATAGAGCAAGAGGGGGGGGAGAGAGAGAGAGAGAGAGAGAGAGAGAGAGAGAAGGGGAGGAGACGGAGACGGAGAGAGAGAAATATAAAGAAATCACAGCAGGGAGAGAGCAACCACAAGAGATATCATAGCAGAGAGAGTAACCACAGAGAGAGGACATGAGCTTGTCAGAGGAAGAGTCGTCGTCAGAGGAAGAATCACCGGTCCTCGTCGAGAGCAGACTGTCACTAGTTCTCGTCGAGGAAAAGTCGTCGTCGAGAGAGATCCGCTGGAGAGAATAGAGGAGAGAGGAGCGTCATCGTCGTGTCGTCGTCGTTGATCGTTGCTGGTCCTTGTCATCGTCGCATCGTCATCAACAATCATCGCTGGTTCTCGGCATTGTCGTCGCGCCATCGAACGGAATTGGGGACGAGGTAACCCTTCCCCCCTTTTCCCACTTTTGTCTGCTTGTCAATGATCGTGTGGAGAGAGACATGACAGTCGGGGTTTTAATTACACCTGGATACAATTTTCTATGCTATACTGAGTCTATGTCGGTGACGTACCGGTCCCCTATAGGTTTTTCTTTTTTTTTGTTAAATTTAAATGCACCAATATGTACGTGATACGTACTGGTGTCGTATTGGGTCCGTATGAGTGTCCAATACAAATCGAACTCGGACACGTCTTCTATTTAGAAGTATCATTGCTTCAAAGCTTTGTAATCTTTGCACACTAACTCATATATCCTTAAAGTAACGAAGAAATCTATCACTATTGCTTGATCCACTTTCGAAAGATATTAAATGTTCGTGTTCATCTCTCCTTTTAAAGGATGTATTTGCTATCATAAGATAATATAACATTAAGAGATCCAAAATCATCTCTATGACATTATTTCATATCCATGACTTCCATGCACCTCTCATATCCTTTATCGTCTTTAGCGAAAATGCTAATTTTGGTTCCCTCCAGGCCCTCCTATAACAATTTTTCTCCTCCCAATTTTCTGAACTTATCGATCCATATGCTTCCGAAATCCCTTTTAATGTTCTTAGGCAATCTTACATGTGGCACATAAGCACTAATAGTGTTAATTAACTCTCCTCCCAATACAAGCTTTATTAGTAATAGTATATTTCATCTCTAACTCTTTTTACATCTATGACATTCTCTCTTAATGTGTTATCTACAAATTACTAATTTTTTTTCTTATACACAAAGGTTTATATCCATTACTCAATCTCTCCAGATTTCTCAAGGACTCAACTTCCTGGACACAAGTTATATAATTTCTTCTTCTCAACATGTCTCCCAACTCTATCGTCTTATAAAAAATTGTGCCTATATTTCAACTAGCTAACCTTGTCTTACTTACATGCATTACGATCCTTAACCCTTTCTCTTCTATAACCCGCTGAATTATGCCTATTTAGCCACACAATTGAAGACTGATGTGGCAGTTGTGGATCCATAACCCACCCTGCCCAAATGTCATTGTTCTAGTGGAGCATTAGTGCAACGTGTCCCTTCCTGGGAACGCCTAGCAAACCACCTTTGCTACTTATCATTGCACTGGGATGGGATAAATGAAACATGTAGGGCCGCCCCAACAGATGCTCTTTAGGATTCATTTCATAGAGATCCAACTGTGATTTACACTGGTTATCGTCTACCCAACACAACCCTCCTTTGTCCTGGTTTGGGGCAAGCCGTGAAAAAATAAGACATTAAGCGCAACGTCAGTAGAGTTCCACACGGAATATGAAAATGAAGTTGTTGGATTTACAGGATATCACAAATAAAGCGAATGAGATACCAGCAACATCTGCGCTGAGAAGCTTCTCATTTCAGCAATTTTCATGTAATAGTTAAATATTGTCTTCATGCTAATTTCCAATGTAAACAGGTACAAGTAGGCAAAGGAGAAGGAATATCAGAAAAGAGAATAGAAAGAACATAAATCTATGATAGAAAGGGTAGGTAGCTTAAAGGCTAGCCCCTATATTTATACCATCACGTCAATTACAGAACATATGGAAAATGACAATAAGTAGATGATGGGTGAACTGAAGATAAAAAAATTATTTTTTGTTGCAGAATACGAGGCTTCTGAGAAACGTGATGTTTTTTAAGCTAAATAATAGAGATAAACTATTTTTGAATAGCCTCATGTTATTTGTTCATGTTCTGATACAATAAAACAGGTGCATGGTAACATAACCAGGAGAAAAATTCAATTTTTGGGACGACCTGGTTGACCCAAAATGTGATAGTAAGATAAACCTAATCATAGCAACCATCATATCAACCATGTGAAGTAGCAAATATTGCTGGAAATAATGACAATAGTTGTGTGTGTGTGTGTGTGTGTGTGTGTGTGTTGGGGTACCAATTAAACTGGCAATCCCCAAGGTTACCCTGAAATAGGAAAAGTGCATACAGCTCCATGTGCGGCTTGCTGCTGGCAAGCATCAGATGTCACAACCCAAACTTTCGGGCAGCCATCCTCCCTCAATGCTACAACCTGTAAGGTAAAACAGGTCACTAGAAATAATCAGAGAAGAGATACATATAGGAAGATCTCATGGGCAATAATAAAGCACCTAGTAAAATTAGAAAATCTAAACAACCATTCATCTTTCCAGTTTCAACTTGGTCTATTGCAACATCTGCTGGGACCCCAAAAAGGAAGCAAAAGAAGGGAGCTTAATACTTAGAAACTAAAGCAAATAGGATAATGTCATATATACATTGAATTGGAAAGAAAGTCGACAAAGCTGTAGCTAAATTAATGTTAAATTTATATGTGACATAACTGATATGGGACGGAGGGGAATTTAGGGTGTTGTGGTGGGGATTTTGTGAAAATGGGGAAGAACAAGAGAAGAAATGAAAGATATGGTCGCGGATCGCAATCCGGATCTTGGCTTCACAACCCATAATTCAATCCATGGGATTAAAATCAATACCCAAAAGCAAAAGCTTCATTTGTTTTATCAAAATCATTCAATTATTTTTCAAAGATCACTACATGGCTATATATAGCCTACAATACGTGCACTATACGTGCAGTTATTGAAAACATCAAATCTCACAAAATCTAACCACATTTAAATTTAAGTAACTCCTAAATCTCAACCAAATTTATCGAAATCTAGATTCAAATAACTTTAAATCTCAACTACATCTATACAAATCTAATTTAAATAAAAATCTCAAATCTACTAAATTGAAGTTGTTTGTTTCCCCCATCATTCTCCCCGGCTTGAAAACATTCATCCCCGATAAATGTAGTGGTAGGTAGAAGATAAGCACAACCGGGTTGAATCACATCACGAATCTTTAATCAGGCCAAGATGGTGGTCGAGGAATCAGCATCGATGTGTCATGGCTGAACCAAGGTGGTGGAGGTGGAACTGGCTTCCGTGACCAACTGGCTGTAGTCGATGGTGCCTCAAATAAGACATACAATATGTCGAGGCAAATCTTTCCCGCTGAAGACTAGACCAATTGGACTCTGCACCACAAGAAATCCGAACTTATGTGAACATGTCGCCTTTAGGAGGATCTGCAAAGGATTATATGCATAAGGAGATCTCAGAGACACTGAAACCCTCACAGCTGGCGTAGATGACACTAGCTCCATGGCAAACTCTGCTGGGAGATCTGTTGAAGTCCCTACAATAAGCTCTTCTATCTCTGGCACTGGATCGGGCTCATTAACAACTGTTGGCTCTGACTCTGGCTTAGCTGCAACTTCTGGCTCTGACTCTGGCTCATCAACAACTGTTGGCTCTGCCTCAGCAACAACTTATGGTCTAGCTCTGGCCCTATGTCAACCTTTGCTGCCATGTATTCTTCTATACCCTTCCGGATGTCCTCTAGAATCTCTCGAAACTCAGTGAAGAGAAGGTGCGGAGCATACCGAGTACGAAGTAGGTCTTGCAATACAAACCAACATCGACAGGAACTATGGCTGGCTTTCAACCAACCAGTAAGTTTTTCCAACAAACTTCATTTGAGCATAGCGACACTTCTGTTTAAATGTTAGAATAAAATGCAACAACTAAGCCATTTGTCCTAAGTATTTGGGGTAGGCTAGATGTTAGAATAAAATAATTAAAAAAATCTTCCAGATTATTTTTCCACTTCTCATACCCATACTGATCATCAGAACCCCGAAAACATGGGAGAGCCGCATACATATCCCTTTCCACTTCCTTGTCATCAGCTATACTATTTATATATTTTTCACAAAAGTAAAAGTCCATGAATAAACTTTCAAAACAGAGTTTAGAAATTACCTGAGAATCTCAACGGTTCGAAGTGGACTCAAATCGAACTGGAAACGGGGTCTGAAACGCCAATTTTCTGCTGCGGGAATAGTACTGGCACCAAATAGAAGCTTGTGGGGGTCAGATCTGGTATCAACTGATGTGAAATCTTTCCAGTAGCTTCGAGACTCAGTCATGCATCCAACACTTCAGACGGAACATGAGTCAGAGACCGAACGAGTCTAAAACGGACTCCAGATTGCGGCTGCGCTCTGCACGAACAGTGCGTGAACAGTAAAATTATTGTTCATGAACAGTAAAATCACTATTCCCGAAACATTTTTTTAGGTGGATTTTTTTGAAAATTTCTGGAGAACAGGTTTTTCGGCTTTGATACCAAATTGATGTGGGATGGAGGGGAATTTAGAGTTTTGTGGTGGGGATTTTGCGGAATTGGGGAAGAACAAGAGAAGAAATGAAAGGTATGATCGCGGATCGCAACCCGGATCTTGACTTCGCCGCCTACGATTCAATCCATGGGATTAAAATCAATACCCAAAAGCAAAAACTTCATTTGTCAAAATCATTCAATTATTTTTCAAAGATCACAACATGGTTATATATAACTTACAACATGTGTGTTATACGTGCAATTATTGATAACATCAAATCTCATCAAATCTAACCACATTTAAATTCAAATAACTCCTAAATCTCAACCAAATCTATCCAAATCTAGATTCAAATAACTTCTAAATCTCAACTACATCTATCCAAATCTAATTTAAATAAAAATCTCAAATTTACTAAATCTAAACCGTTTGTTTTCCCTATCAATAAGACTCGCCATTATAAGTCTAGAAGAATTTCTTGAATAGATTAAAGTAGGCAGAATGGTAAGTAGAAAATAGAAAACATCCAGAATATGTTTACTGTTACTGAAAAATATCTATCATGAAAATCCTGAGCTGAGTTAGTGTAAGCATTTTAATTCAACATCATATTGATGGAAGTTGTTCGTCACTGTGTAAGTCTACAATGGAAAAACTGAGAGAAACTGAATATTTTGTGCAAATGAGAGCATTATGCATGAATGGTCAAACTTCCATGAACAAGATACATGTACCACTGCTTGTGGTTGTTAAACATATATTGAAAAATTCATTATAAACCCCGTACCTTCCTCCGAGAACCCAACATGGCATCTGAGCTTTAATTCGAGTTACAACGCACTGTTACAGAGTGCTGTGAATGTCAAGAGGCTAGCCACTACATTTTAACTTTGAAAATGGGATTTTTAGCACCTGTGAACTAGTATCTGTAAGACACTTTTTTTAGTAAACTATAGTCTCTATCTATTTCCATAATGCCACATAAGTATATCAGATTCACTTGATGGGGCAGATAGAAATTGTATACTCATGTAGTTTACTTGAGAAGTGTTAAACCCTTCTTGGAGAAGAATGTATGTGTTCATTACTTAAATCTCTTGGATTCTACTGTCTACAAATGCAGACTCAAACATACATAGATAAAAGTACCATATGTTTGACATCCATAAATAACAAATATATCATTGCACCCTCATTTCTGTGAGTTGATGAGTCCAGTACAACACTAGTGTCCACAAATCATTTTCTACCACAGCTCTAGAAAAAAATATTCATAAAAATGCAAGGCCACGTCCCTTCTTGATGCCATTACAACAAGAAGAAGAGAGGCTTTATCCCACACTTTTAGGGTCGACTACATGAATCTTTTTCATCCATTCAGCTTTGTTAAGAATCGTCTCGTTGTTTAAATTATGAATATTGAGCCCCAACATATGCTCTTTAATATTCATTTCATTGAGGTCAGACCATGTAATACCCCTAACTTAAAATATTATATTTTTATTTTTCTAAAGTATTTATTTTGATTTACTAATTATTTTATTAACTTGATTTATAGTTATTGTTATTATTAAATATACAAAATTATTTTGAGATAGTAAATGGTAATTTGGCTTTATATTTACCATTATTTTTCATTAACATTTCTTTTACTAATTATTATTATTTTTTCTAATAGTTGTTAATATTAGTAGTAGTTATTTTCATATTTATTATTCTTTCGTTATGATTATTATTTATTGTTATTCTTATTAGTGTTATTATTAATAATATTTTTGGTCTTATTAATTATTATTATTATTATTTAGGTTATTATGGTTCTTGTTATTATTTCCTCTTTTTAATCCTTTATCCATACTCATACATGTTTTCCTCTTTTATCCTCATACTCATGATCCTACCCACTACCCGTTAACCCTTTACCCATTACCCAATAACTATATATATTATCTCCTAATCTCCATCTAATCCCAAACCCTAAACCTAATCTTATTTTCTCCTCCCCAATACCATAGTCGTCATGTCCTCCAGCCGCACCACAGCTCAGCACACAGACCACCCCTTCCTCCTCCAACTCACTTCACCTCCTTCATGACCGGTCTCCCCTTAGCCGAGCCGGAGCGCACAGCCCCCCTCAACGCCCGCACATGGCAGAGCATGGCGCACCTAGCCAACAGCAACTCCAGCCCACCTCTCCTTGGCTACACCCTGCAAACCTCCTATGTTGTCGTACCTTCATCCTCATGACCTTCATCCCCATGCTGGCACATCTCCAACCCACCCAATGTCCACTCCTCTTCCTCTTGGTTGGCTGCTCCCCTCTCCGTTGAGCACCTAAGCAACCACCCCCTCCCATCCTTTGGCCGTGAGCACAGCCTCCCATCAGAGCTCGCGCACAGCTTGGTCGCGACCCCCTGAAGCACCCCAATCGAGCTTCCCACACAGATCGCAACCCCTTGGCCGCCCTTAACCCAATCACCTTTGCCGTGAGCCCCCTCCAACAGGGAATAACCACAAGTCCGAACCCCTCTTCCGTCTCTCCGTGTGTCACCATTGATCACCATCGGCGAGCGCGAACGCACCCGCGTTCTTCACGACGAGATCCTCTATCCGTCGACATCCTCCGTCGCCTCCGCTGCCTCGCCGGAGCCTCCATCGACGTGTCGCGAACCTTGCCTTTCCTTTCTTGTTGGGTACTGTAAGTTTATAGTGATGGGATGGCATTTTCATCTCTCTGTGAGTCACCGCCGATCGCCGTCGGCGAGCGCGAGCACACTCGCATCCTTCCCGGAGAGATCCTCTAGCCGTCGACATCTTCCGCGGTTTCTGTCCCTGCCATTTGCTCGGCAGTCGGCAACCATTTCTCCCTCTTGTCGTAAGCTTTTTCCCCCTCTTTATAACTTTGCATGCATTTATGTATTGATACATATGGGTGTGTTTGCAAGTGTTTGTGTGCGTGAGTTAATGTGACTACATGTATGTATGAGTGTGTGTGTGTGTGTATATATGTAGTGTATGCATGGGTATGGATATGTGTGTAGTGTGCATGTGTATACTTGTATACGTACTTATGCTTGACTGCGTATATCATGGTTCACAGTCGTGGTCTCGGCCGCCGACTCGGTGGGCACTGAGACGGATCGGTCTCGGCGACTCGAATCTGTCTCGGGCGATACGCGCAAAACGCTACATAGAAAGCTCAAAAAATTCTGAAAAATTCACGACAAATCTTAAAAAATGTAGACATCTACATTCATATATTACATGTCCAAAATATATCACCTAGCACACTAAACATAAAGTGAAAGCATAAATACACGCGTCGTCGGTAGAAGCATATCAAAATACATGCACAATATAGTAAATTGCATAAACTACATTCATAAATACATGCTAATATAGTTATTTCCACATTGAATTGCGATGAAGCACAAAATCATCATCATAATCATCTCTGCGGTAAGTAGATAAACCGATACTAGTGCTCATATATCTCTCAAGTTGTGGTCTGTAGTCATGGACATATGTCACACCATAATGTTGGCCTGATGTCAAACTCAACATTTGCATATGACCTTCAAGACTATAAGTTCCTCCATCAGCACTATTGTTGCCCTCATTATTGTCATCATCACCACCGTCGCCATCATTGTCATCACCATCTTCACCATCATCACTATTAGAACTGGACAAAACCCTCGGGAGGGGAAAGAGACAGAGAGACGGGAGATAGAAAGGGAGAGAAAAAGAGCGGGTGAAAGAGGGATGGAGAAGAGAGAAACAAAGGGAGGGGAGGGAAAGAGACAGAGAGAGACGGGAGATGGAGAGGGGAGAGGGAGAGAGAGGGAGGGGGAGGGAAAGAGACAGAGAGGGAGGAACATCACCTGGGGCTGGGGAGGAGCGACCGACAGAGATCGGGCGGCGGCGGAGTCCAGATCTGAGCGGCGACGATCGGGCAGTAGCGGCGATCTCCAGATCTGAGCGAGAGAGAGGTAAGTTTCTTTTTTTCTTTTCCTTTTTTTCTTTATACCCGTTCGTCACGGGTGAATATACATTTCGAGCCGACTCGGCCGAGTCACAACCGATTCGGCTGTGAATCGGCCGAGTCGACCGAGTCAACTCCGATTCTCGGCCGAGTCGGTCTCCTCTGAGTTGAGTCGACCGACTCGTGACTCGGACTCGTCTCAGAGCGGGTCGAGACAGATACGACTCGGCCGACTCGGCCGAGTCTTTGAACCATGACGTATATGGGTTTGTGTATTGATTCCCCTTCCTCTCTGTGTGTGGTTGTGTGTTACAGCATTTCAGACTCGCTCAGACAATCCAAACTCAATAATGGGAGATTCAGATTTGTACCCATTCTGGACCCGATACCATGGCGATTCGAAAACCGATCCATGGGATAGTCCGTAGATCAGTACCGGTTCGTGCAATGAAGACCAGACGGCAACTCGATTCTAAAACCACGTCATTTCATGTGAGTGTTTGTTCTTATGTCATTTTCTTATTTAGCGTTGCATTGCATATTGTGTTTTTATTCGTATTATTCCATATGACCACTTGATATATTTTACCAGTATGATTACTTGTATTACTTCATGAGACTTCAATGATTGTTCACCTTATTTACGTAGTTGATATGAGCTTATATCAGCGTCATTTCATGTGTTGATAAATCGCCGTTGTTAGCTTAGGCCTAGTATTGATATACCGTAGACCGGACTTGACCTTATAACTGACCTAGTTGTGATAAATCTTAGAGTATAAATATATTGATCTTGAGGCTGATTTATTCATGATTGAGGTTAGAGATTCATATTTTATGTATAGTATTGTCAGACAAATTATTTGGTGATTATTCCGACCAGAACTCATTAGGATATTGAGGACGTGTTAGATATAACGTTGCTTCATTGACAGACTGTTTTACTGATACTTAGATTTGTGTATGTCGTAGTTAGAGTGAGAGTTGACCTGAACTTTGTATCTTTTTCAGTGGATTCACAATTGATATTTAGATGATCTAGACTTCATATTGATCGAGGCTGTGGCACTCTGGTTTTGGATTGTTGAAACAAGGACTTCCGGATTTACCCTGATGATATTGATTGAGTACTGATGACCTTATCGATGTTGGATACTAGACA
Source organism: Agave tequilana (assembly GCA_038442645.1). NCBI lineage: Eukaryota > Viridiplantae > Streptophyta > Magnoliopsida > Asparagales > Asparagaceae > Agave > Agave tequilana. Next base: position 26,671 of record JAVJIF010011093.1, on the reverse strand, counting down.
TAGAGATGATTAAGATGTTATATTGATCGACGACGTAATACTCTTTAGTTATGATCTTAATTATGGTTGGATAAGTCTGATTTTGAGAATATTCCATTCTTTAATTGTGAACTCTGTATTCGTTGTTGATCTCGAGGATATATATACAGTGTTTCATGATTGGTTCTTAACTACTTAAGTTATTCGGTTACAGAGATTGATTTATTGTGAGTGTGATTTCATTGATATCGGTGATATATATATATATTCAGAGTTTGACAACAGTTATTGATCGACTTGACTTACTGGCGATGCAAAAGACTATAGTAGATTGATATGATGGGAGAACTGGTTATTGATTTATTAAACTTGTAGTTTACTGCAACGGATTTTCTTGACCTACATTGGTATTTGATGTTTACGATGATTGTATCATGATTGTGAGTTGATGGATTCATTACTGTGATTATCCCGTATGAGTGGATGAGATGTTGATATGAGAGTGTACATTGACTAGAGGTGCAGGACTGTTACTGTAGAAATTCATGTTACTGAAAGTTACTGGGAAAGGATTGTTTGACCGTAATACCCTGTATAGCCCTATTGTTCATCGTATATACGATTACTGATATTGTTCACCGTGTATACGATTATTATTGACTATTATACTGTATGTTACTGTCACTGCATCGTCCCAGTATTCTAAGTAACATGGGTTTGACTGATTTAACTAAATTAAATAATAATGTAAATTGAAAACTTACACTGGGATTGGGAAAATGATGGAGGAGACAGCGTCTGTATTTTAAGTGGACCTAGGATACAGGTTGCGCAGTACGGCTCCATTGCAGGGTTCTGGGGGATGAGTGACAACCCGTATTATTCATATTGTTATTGTTATTGACTACCTAGCCGTAGGACCTGGTTCAGCGCCACGTGATTGGGCCGTGGTTCTGGGTATGTACGGAACCCACCTAAAGTATGGACAATGTCTCTTCTACTGATTTCAATAACTTGTGACCCTGATTGACACGTGTAGTAGGTGTAGTATGGGATGCGCCTATTACAAGTGGCAATTGGTGCTAGCTGACATAATAAATGATAATGAACTTTTTATAGTGTATTGTGACTGACCGTAATCACCTGACTGTACATATATAAACTATGATAGACATATGATTGTACGCATGACCGACTTGTATACCAAACTAGTGACACATGCTAGGTTACACATCTTGACATTAGTTGTTTCCTTTTATCATGATATCAGTTATATACCGTTCATAACTTTGTTCTTAATATTGATTATTCTGTTATCTTTTATTTCAGTTTATCATTTTGTTATTACTTACATTATTTTTATGCACAAGCACATTTCCCTTTAAACACACACTCATTAGGTCGCTTCTGACGATCCTGAATATGCACGTCCAGATACAGGATGTTTTATGCTCTTGTTCAGGTGTTCGTTAAGCTCGTACACTTCGCGAGGAGCTAGGGTTTCTCTCTTTTAGATCTGATATTCTTATCTCTCTTGTCTTCCTGTTATTTCCTGATTCTCGATATATATCAGAGTCAGTTTTTGTTTCAGTTCATTATTTATATGATATCATCGCGCATGCTTATACGTAATATTGCGGTGATCATGATTCATTATAGTATAGATTTATAGCTTGTTATGGGTTACTTAGGGCTTAGAGCGTATAAGTGAGGTATTTTCCTTGTGTATATACGTCGCTGACTCTCGTCGCGTCTCCGCTCCAGCGTATTTTGGGAAGCGGGGCGTGACAGACCAAGTTAACACAGTCTTATTTAATCTTGTCTTGGGTAGGCAGTGAGAGAATAAGACATCAAGTGCAGCACTAGCAGAGTTCTTGACGCCATTAGATCTCTTAAGTTCTCTCTTCTAGGTTTGAGCTGATGCATGTGAGTAGTATAATGATTTCAAACTAACTAATATTTAAGTGATAATTGACTCTTTGCTAAAGCTAGAAGAGCAAAAGCTGAGGAGCCATCAAGGCATTCATAAAAAAAAAAACTCTGCGTACTGTTTCTTATTTAAGTTCTCTCTTTTAGGTTTATATGTTTCATCAGTTTTGCTCACAAGTGAATCTTTTTTTAGTTCTTTCTTCCACTTTCAAGTCATACCCACAAACTGATTATTCCTTTTGAAGGTTGCAAAAGGAATTTTACAAAACTGTAAAGACTTTTTGGTAACATTCACTGAGTTCTAGCCAGACCGTTTTTCTAAGTTTGGAGTTCCAGTAAATACATTTTTCACCTTTAGCATTTGTTTGTGTGCTATTTCACTCCTTCAACTCTTTTAGACCTTCCTGCATCTTTCTTTAGCCTCTGCAGTCCCTTTCTTGCTGATGCTGATTTTTCTTTCCTTGTCTTGGTCTGCCGAATAATTGGTAACATTTTTTTTTCTTTTTGAGAGCAACAGAATACTCAACATCTTTTGACTTCATACTCTCTCATTGCTATTTCTCACCCATGAAGCAACTATATAAACTATATTGTGCAGCATCTAGTCAAACTGTCTCTGCATTTTGTGAGTCTGCTACATGCAACAGATAATTATTTAGTGACATACCTCTTTCTCGATCCAAGCATCAGCACATGTTTCGCTTGAAAAAATTATATCAATCCTGGAAAAGTACAAACAGGAAAGATATGATAGCCTGATGTCAATGACAATAGCACATATATGCGTAAAACATTTCATGCATGATGTAAAAAATCACATGCGGCAAGGTCACTATACCTGGAAACACAATACTGAAGAGTGAAGACACACATTCATATGGTTTACAAAATGAGGTCCTTTGATAACAGTTATAATGCAGGTCAGTACATGGACAATTAGAGAAAAATAATAGGATTTTCTTGGAAGTCTAAATAAGTTAAATATAAGATTTTGAAATAGGACTATTAACTTCTGTATACCTCGATAAGATAAGTATGATACTATTGTCCTATTGTCATGATCGGTGGACATCTCAGTTCTTACATTAAGATTTAACATAACAGTAAATAATTGTGATGAGCACCACAGATCTACTACACTGGGGGACAATATTGTTTTGACATTGTATTAGTTTAAGTGGTCATAAACTGTATTTGTATGGACATCAAAACATGTGATAACATGGTTTGGCAGTGATGAAAGTGCCAATCATGACACTACTAAACTGATGCTTCCAAATCCAATGTACTGTTTTGATCTAAACATTGTGTTACACTACAAGTGTCGTGTCTAGGGTCCTAAGAGTTCAATTGAAGTATCCTGCTCGCACAGTATATAAAACAGGTGTTACAAGAGCCTTATTCATTTTATTAGCCATCAGACATATGAAATATCACTTGCCGCTCCATCCAACATTGAAAATAGACAGGGTCATACAGTTGAGAGATAATAAAGGAGAAACATTGTTCTAAAAATCGGATTAATCGGCCGATTAATCCTATTCGTGGCAACCCGCTTAATATTACATTAATCGCTCTGATTATGCGCTCGGGCGATTAATCGGGTCCAAACGATTAATCCCCGATTAGTGCCCGATTAATCAGATTAATCCCCGATTAATCCAATTAATTCCCAATTAATCATTTAGGTATTTCATATGTTTTTTATTTGAAAAACTTATCACTTTGTGTGTGTTGGATCGCTAAGTAGTTTATGTTGTGATGATGATTTAATAATGATCTTTTATTAAATAGTAGATGAACAGTTATTTATTAAATAGTAAATAAATTATGATATTTTATTATTGTATATTTTGCATAAAGTGATACTTATATTTTATTATTTTTTATTATTTTTCAAATTAACTTTAGCAGTCTTTCTCCATCATTCTTTAAAGCTCATTATTTTGATTGATAAATTGACTAATTTTTTATTTATCTTATTTTGCAAGTAAGTTCTTTGATTTATATTTATGTTGCAAAATTTGAAATCTTGGATTACTAATATGAAGAGATAAGTTTTTTACTTCTTTTTTTTAACTATTTATTCATATTGTCTTGTTCATTATATCATGGTTTATAACTTCACAAATAGATATTGTTTTGTATAATATTTAGGTATTTTCAACAGTTAATTGTATATATTCATATGTAGTTGTGTATAAATATAATTAAATATATTAAAATTTTCAAAAACGATAAATTCCCGATTTATCTCCGATTAATCATTCAGTGTTGGACCGCACGAATAATGAAACCGATTTTTAGAACACTGCAGAAAACCTTGTTAGGTCATTAAAGATGAGTGCAGCTGTACTTGAATTTTGACTCTTAAGTTTAAGTATCTCTCAATGAATCTTTCCTGAAAATAGAATGCAAGAGCTCTAAAATGCTTCAATACTACATGTCGCATCCCTGGATCTGCACAGCTATATTGTAAACCTCAGATTGTTTATAATGATGCCTAACTGTCAACTTGTACTCAAAGGGCAGAATCTCGTGCGAACTGAGGAAAGAAGATGATGAAAAGCTACTAAATTCACAAAATTTATGCAACAGTTATGTCAAGGATCTCCAAGTTTCTCACTAAAAGAGAGTCAATGTCTACAACATAGATCACAAAGATCTCAAGCGCTCTTACCAGTTACCATCTATACAAACACCTATACCTGAGAATATTATTTGTCAAGTTGAATTCCATATGAAACACTCATGTATCATTGTGAACTAGATCATCCTGAAGGCTAGAGGATGCAATGGATTGATACTGCCTACTTGATGAGGACATCACAACAGTTTCTAGTTGCTTTTATGCCTTAGTTTATTTTTGAGTTTAATGTTTTCTTTTATTGTTTTTAGTACCACATCGATTTTAACCGAAAGCTAGATTTTTTGTAAAGCCTATAAATAGGCCCCAGGCTTCTTTTATTAGCAGACAATGATTAAATGAAAATAATCTAGTTGAAGTTTCTTAAGCTTTCAAGTTCTTGAGATTAGGGTGCGAAGCTCATAGCGTAAGGGGTGCGAAGCCCATGATGTAAGGGGTGCGAAGCCCAAATCTATCTGGTTCTTCTCTCTAAATCCTAATTTCTCTTTTTTATTTTCTTGTCAAAACCCTAGATCCTAATTTTTAGTTTAAAGATGAGTGTGATCCTCCCGTATTACATCAGTTTGATACCAGAGTTTTTGATTCCAATCCCCTTCAAAAAAAAAAACTTTCTCCTCCTAAAAAAAATCCTAGATCTATTCAAAAAAGGATCAAAACCCTAGATTTGATCCAGCTTCAAAAAAAATAATGTAGCAAAATTCGGCCAAAATTCCCTTTGAAATTCCCAAAAGAACCCCAAAACTACTGTTCCTTCATCTTCTTCCTCTTCCTCCCTCACATCATCACCACCAACCACCGCCGCCACCATCCCTGCCATCTCTGTCACCATCCTTGGCCGTCGCCACCTCCAGACACTGCCAACATCATCACCACACCACAGAATCACCCTGCCGCCCTCTTCCTCTGCCGCCACCACCTACATCATCTCCCCACCAAATCAAAGAACCCAAAACTCAAGATCCGCCACCACCATCTTCATCATCATCGCCACCGCCACCATCATCATCCCCGCCGCCTCCAATTTAATCATCAGCCTCACCATCTCCACCAGCCCCACCTAACCGCCACCAAATCAACACCCCGTCATCTCCTCAACATCGTCACCTGAGATCAACAACAGCATCACCACCAAATCCGTCGCTTCGTCATCGCCGCCAGCACACCGCCGCAGAGCTCCTCCCCCACCCCACGGAAGCGTTGTCGTCATCTCAGAAGATACAATCTGAGATCAGATAAGAACTTGGGTTTTAAGAATTGAGTCGGGTTTAACATTCAAACCCACCTGAACCTGACCCATTCTGAGGATCCGCTAACCCGCTTTGTAGTCGAATCTGACCCGCACACGAGCCTACTCACGTGCTGACATCATCGGCTCCATCGCTGACATCATTGGCTCGCATAGCCGACCCGAGCTGTGGCTCGAGTTAAGCCGAAGCTGTCGGCTCAGATCGAGCCGACCCGAAGCCGCGCTGACATCAGCAGATCTACGCTGACGTCACTAGCTCACTGAGCCATCAGTTACAGCCTCCCTACGCCACAATGTTCTAATAGCCTACGCAATTTTAGTCCAGAGCTCGTTTCTCGCCAGTTCAGAGTCTGTTTCCAGCTCTGTTCGAAGTGTTGGGTTTGTGAGTGAACCTCGGAGCCACTGAAGAGAATTCATAGCATTTGAGCAACAGATCCGATCTCCACGAGCCCGTGTTTAGTGCTGGTATTGTCCTTGCAGCAGAAAATCAGTATTTCAGGCCACATTTTCAGCCTTGAGTCCAGTTCGAGCCACTGAGATTCTTGGATAACCTCTGATTTTTATACACTAAATTTTAGTCATAGGGTTTTACTTTTGTGCTAGATACATATATATTGATGGTGATGGAAAGGAGGTTGAAAGGGACAAATATGCAACTCTCGTATTTTCGGGATTCTAATGATCATGATGGACATGAAAAGTAAGAAAATTATCTTGAAGATTTCTTTAATTATTTCTCCTTTACACCTGAGCAGAAGTGTCATTATGCCCGATTGAAGCTTAAGGGTAGTGGGAAGACAGTCATATCTACTGTCGAAATTGGTTTATCTTACAAGATATTCTTCGTACTCGATATGCTCCACACCTCTAGAGGCTATAACTCAGTGATCTGGTCGCTGAATGTGATCCTCGCTGGCATGGTGAAGATTCTAGAAAGCAAGACAGTAGAGGTTGTTGAAGATCAAGAACCAGAGCCATAAGTTGATGATAAGCAGAGCCAGGGCCAAAAGTTGCTGCTGAGTTGGTGTCACTGCATGGAGATTTTCTCATGGCCCACAGAAGTTGTAGAGCTGCCTATTGAGACCCTTGTAGATGTTCCAGTAGAGCCTACTATGGAGTTAGCACCATCACTGACAATTATGAGGACCTCATTATCTTTGAGATCGCCAGATGAGTACAACCCCTTGTAAATACGTCTACAATAGATAGTTTCACAGAAGATAAGACTACTTATGATGCAAAATACAGTCGGTTCAGTTTTCATCATGAATGATGTGCCTATGTCTCCTATTGGTGCCTTGATCGAGTTGCCACGGAAGCCAGTTCCACCTCCACCACTTTGATCTTGATGTGATGCACTAGTGTTGCTGCCATGGCCACTACCATGGCCCGATTGTGATGCTTTATAAGGGGTGGCCTCACTCGACAGGGTCGAGTTCCTCCCACCCCAGGGAAATGATGAGGACATCACACGAGTTTCTAATTGTTTTTATGCCTTAACTCTATTTTTGAGTTTAGTGTTTTTTATTGTGTTTTAGTACTACATCGGTTATAACTAAGAACTAGACTTTTTGTAAAGCCAATAAATAGGCCTCAGGCTTCTTTTATTAGTAGACAATAATTAAATGAAAAAATTTCAGCTGAAGTTTCTTGAGCTCTCGAGTTCTTGAGATTGGGGTGTGAAGCACATGACGTAAGGGGTGTGAAGCCCAAATATATTTGGTTCTTATCTCTAAACTCTAATTTCTCTTTTCTATTTTCTTGTCAAAACCCTAGATCCCAATTTTTAGTTTGAAGGTGATTGTGAGCCTCCCATATTATATCACTACTACTTTGTATGGGTGATGCCTAAATGTCAATCATGTACTCAAAGGTTGAAAGTCACTTCAAAAGAGGTAGAAGATGAAGAAAAGCTGCTAGAAATCTACAAAATCCATGCGACATCTATGTCAGAGATGACCAAGATTGTCTTTCTCAAAAAATGACGAACAGAATGGAAATATCTTCAACATAAATCACAAGGATGTCAGACTTACTAACAAACGCCTCCAACCTGACAACAATATTTGACAAGGCAAATTCAGTATGCAACACTCATGCATCATTGTGAACTAGTGCATCCTGATGGCTAGAGGAATGCAATCTATTTACTGTCCAGTACTCTCTGGGGGGGGGGGGGGGGGGAAGGGGGCGAGGGAGAGAGAGAGAGAGAGAGAGAGAGAGAGAGAGAGAGAGAGAGAGAGAGAGAGAGAGAGAGAGAGTGTGTGTGTGTGTGTGTGTGTGTGTGTGTGTGTGATTCCTAACCTCATCACAAGTCTGAGCTTCTTCCCAGGTGTGATATAGGCCCAAGTATTTAATATGATAAGGCCAGAAAGTACTGACAATCTTCTCAAACAGAACTTCTATTATAGAACATAATGGATTCCTCATGTGATTATGTGGTTACATAAAAGATTGGACGACAGAAAGCAAAATAATGATAAGAAAAGAGTGGAATAGAATATATGTTTTGGCATACAGGAAATGAAAAGAAAAAAATGAGCAAAATAATTGTACATAAAATATTTGAAGAGAACGTTATAGATGCAAAAAAAAAGTTGGAGATATAAGCTAAAAAGCTTGTATTAGAAGTGATTAATGATTAGTACAAATGCATGACAAGCAGTATTACATGAAAACACTAAGTGGGGGTTTTCAGATATATGGATATACTAAATAAGAGGGAAAGGGAAGTATTAAGCCTTTTAAGGGCGTAGAAAAGAAAAGGGAAAGAAGCAGCCTAAGCAACATAAGTAGAGAAGCTTGGTAACTTGAAATAGAAGATCACTGTAGGACTTACATACTACAACAATGATGGGTAATAATAAACTGACAATAAGCGACAGGAAAGACTACATCCTGAGACAAAGACAGAAAATGCCGTACCCGGCAAAATTTTCCTTATGAGTTGGCAGCCCGGACATCATAGCATCAAACACCACCACTACTTTTACCTCTGTACAGCTTGCAAAGAAAATGGTAATTATTAAATTAATTAGAAAGGAAACAAAAGGTATGATTCCCATTTTTTTAAAATTTATATCCAATTGATAAATTCTCTATTGCTTGTAAGCCATATGCCAATTTTCTGCATATTCAGCATAATTTGAGATGTTTTCAAGTGCGCAAATCTGGAGTAAATCTAACTGTAGCGGAGTATAAAACATACAATTGATGCACAACAAAGAAAGTTTGATACCACATACAAATCTTTGAGTGGAACAAACCTTTTAACACGCTAAATGTAATCAACTCATCAATTAACTTTTGGCGAGCAATGCCAAGCCTTCCATTCATGAAATGTTTCTTCAGTTTAGCCCAATAGCCACAGACATTATAACCATCTACAAGAAGAACTGGAACGGCAGTGTCCAAACCTTGGTTTGTGCTAGACAAGAATAATAACTACCTTAGAGTGCAAATTCTCACTGATTCATTCAAGAGTAATGAATTCAATAAGCATAATGAAAATGAATGCTGACTAGTAGAGGTTGGTAGGGTCATGATAGAGCTCAGCATCTTCCGGAAGCTCCTCTTTCACTGTTTTCTTTTACGATAACTAGTGGCAGGCCTTGGTGTATTTGACTTCCTCTTTTGGAACTCCTATATAAATTCAGTAGAAAAAAGAGATGAAAAACAGAATCTTTTTTATGGTGAATCCATTTCTACAAAGCAAGATCAGCATTGGATTTTACAACTTAACCAAGAAGAGTGACATTCAGTAAAGAAGCCATTTGATGGAAAAGCTATCTAAATCAAACGTGAAATACAATTATTAAAGGTCCCAATCTCATTCCCAGTTGTCCAATTTGAATACAGAAAGAAACAAATTAAACAGAAGCTTTAGAGTTATGAACTAATCAAAATTACGAACCACCATTCATTAAAGATTTGGCTAATCAGCAGAGAGAAGAAGGGAGGCTGCCTTCATTTGGGGGAAACACCATTGAATCTCAACTGTGCGCATTGACTCATTCTATCTCTCCTCAACCTTTTTGAGATGAGGTGATATGAAAACTCCAGAAGTAAACAGTCATAAGATGGAATAAGAAATCAGACAGATCAATAAACAGCTTACCTTCCAGAGCTTTAAGAACTGCAAGTTTTGCTTGACATTTGATGTAATTCTTGGAGGAGCTTGCTCAGAACCCTGAAAGCAAAAGGCTTGTCAAGATCCTCTGTAGTGCCCACATGAAATTAACTCAGTTCCAACAACTATTTCTCAACACAAAACTAAGAGAATAGCTGGAATAACAGAAATAAATTAGTAAGAGAAATAGCAGTAAATTTAACTGTATAATATTATATCATCATCATTATGATCTAACCCTTTTCCCATTAAGATGGAGTCAGCTATGAAGGAAGGCTCCTTTAAAGATTTGACAAAGTTTTATCGTCGGCTGTCGACCTGAAAAGAACCCTTTCACATTTAATTAGTGTCAACTTTCTCACCAAGGAAACTATGTACAAGAGGGGTTTCCAATAATCTTCAAAGTTCAGTTGGCCTCTCCAAATTCTCTGAAACTTGAGAATTATCTAAAAGAAGGGATAAAAGATGATAAATTTGTTATACGGAAGTGCATTCAACTCCGAGGCACACATAAAGCAAATCAAACAGTTTATTATGTACATTTGAAATATTCATTTTGTACAAGAGGAATCCAATAAAGATTCAGAATAGTTTCACGTCCTAATTTCCATAGACAAAAGTGTGTGTGGCCAGAGATTTTTTGCAATCCCAATATTCACATTTTTTTAATTAATGGAACGCATTTAGTATAATCAGATTTGGTTTACTATAAGTATGTCAGACAATATGCTAAGTCTCTGGTAAAATCAACCACAAGTCTAGTCTCAGGTCAATCGTAAAATCCACAAATTACGGTCCAAGAACCTAAAGATTCAATCGGATATTTGTGATTTGTGAGATCTTCAAACTTTACTAGATCTTGAGACTTCAACTTGTAAGATATACTTTAGCTGCCTAAATCTTGAGCTTGCAAGTGCATCCAAAATTGTTTTCTTTTTCTTAGATAAACTTGTAAGTTAATAGTATAGGCTGAAAAGCATCACTCAGTGGAGAAGCTCTCCATAAAGAAAGATAATTTTTTTCTGATTGACTAACCTGGCACAAATCTTTTGTGATGGTGCCAAATTTCTAGGTAAGGCAATTATGGGCAAGTGAAGCAATGGCATCAAATACAAACTGTCTAGTGGGAGGACAACATCAACAATATTGGCGATGAATCATGCATACATTTAGGCTCATCTAATTATGAAGGAACCATACAAATTTCCTAGGTTAGGAAAGAATCTAGATGAAGAATGAGAGGGAGCACTTTTCCTAAAGGTAACTGCAATATCTAACACAATGGAGGGTGAATTCTCGTACAAGCCCCCTCTTCTCAATCCAAAGGACTAGCTGGCTCAATTTGTCTCCCACAAATGTCAATAGGAATCAAGGTTTCCCAATGTGACAAAACAGGTTGTTGGTTCCATTTTGTCACAATCAGAAAGCTACTTTTGTATGAATGACCATTGGGCTTAAATCTATGATATATAGGACACTTCCCCCACCACAGAGACCCAACATGTGTGTTCATCTGTGTCCGACACTTACAAATGTGTACTGCGTTATCCACCATAAACATATGCATAAGATGAACAATGTTATGCCTCCTTTTGACAAAACTAATTGTTTCTATGGATAATTTTATTAAAGTTAAATTTCTATTCCCACATATATGAATAACAACCCAATACATATATTTATGAATCAAACATACAAATCATCAAAAAAAAATATAAATATATAGTCGTGTTCTCGTGTCTGGATTTTGGATAATTGTTAAGTCTAACGCCACATGTTCGTGTCTGAAAATGGCATTGTGTCTGTGTCTAAAAAACATAGGTTTTTTATGGTTGGAAGCCAGGGATGGTTCCACATAGTCACATCCTTGTTGTTTAAGCGCACTTTGCAGAAGCATACTCTAAAACTCAATAAAACTAGGAGAAGATTGTACTCGTTTCTCCTTATTTTAGCACTAACAAAGCTAACTTGATTGGAAATTAAAGCCTTCTTTCCGACTTAGGATCTATCTAGAATTTATTTGAGTCTAAGTTTCAAGGAGACGTATGTGTCTTGGGCAATAAATAGGGTCTAAAATTAGTTTTAGAGCAACATTAAGCTTAGTTTTATTTGATAAAATATTTAGATACTTTTTAGAAGTATTTTAGTTGATAGTATTTACTGTTCCCAACAAAAAAAATAGTTTTCTTTTCCTTCTTTCTGTTTGAAGTGTCGAAGTAGTCGAGACCCACAGTAATTAGAACACGACTTGAAAAAGGGAGATGATATGTGATGAATAACCCATGGAAAATGTGGGGACATGCGTCACGGCCCAAGCTCAATCTTAGGAAATAAGGTCAGGTGACAGTCGGACACAACCCTCCACGCAAGAGAATTGTGAAGCCTAAATAAGTCCAGCTCAAATTCGCCAAAGATATAACACCAATAGCATAAATAACTAAAGACCTTCAAATATATATAAGGATACATCCATGAGTTTCAGAGATAACTGCAAAATATCTTACATCAATCTCAACTGTCATATTTATCGAATATTCAAGTCTAATTCAAGCTCCGAAAGATACATGCATGCTAACACCTGATACTTTCATGAGTTGGGAGCTCGTGGGTGATATAACTCGTGGTAGGTAGCTATCTAGTATTAGACATTAGCATGCATGTTATCTTTTGGGACTTGAATTATTCGATGTGACAATTAAGATTGATGTAAAGATATTTTGGAGTTATTTATGGAACTTCTGGGTGTATGTATCCTTATATACATTTGAAGATATTTGGTTATGTAAGCTATATATGTGATATCGTTGGTGTAGGCTTATCGTGTTTTAGATCCGAAACCCGACCCATTAAGGTAATGGGTAATTGGGCGCCCGCTCCATTACGTGCGCGAGACACGTGTAGAGAGAGGATGAATCTAGATACAGATTAGTTAGTAAAAGATAAGAGTTTCCTATTTGATCAAGTTGATTTGATTTGGTTGAGATTAAACCTCAACAAAATAGGTGGTTATGGTTTGTTGCTTAGGCACAAAGACACCTAACCCTAGCTACTTTAATATGAGAGCTGTCATATGAGAACTGAGAAGTAACTATAAGAACCAAGCAATGGATGCAATTGTTGCAAGTTGAGACATGGCGCCAAGGCTAAAAGACGTTCGTAAAGGATTCGAGGGGAGCACCTACTATGATCGACTTTTTGCTCAAACGTTCGAAAAAGGTACATCTGAATCTAGTATTTATTTTAATAGCATGATAGTTGTACCAAACGTATGCTCTTATTGGATCCATGATATTAGAGATCTGATTTATTATTATTTGTTATTATAACCCGATTCATGCCAACATTGGTATTAGAGCACACATCTGTAGGATTGGCTCTACCTTGAATCTTGTGTAAAACCCTAGATCAAGAATTAAAAATCATATTTATTTATAGATCCGTGATTATTCTTGCAATATAATTAAGTAAAGATTAGATCTTGGACTCAGATCTTATGATTATGAGAATAATTATATGCTTATGATGATGGATATTACGCAAATAATTATATGCTTGTAATGATGCATACTATGCAAATAATTATATGCTTGAGATGATGAATCCTCGTTGGATCTTGAAAATCGAAAGTTTTGATTTTTTTGAAAATAATAATTTTCTCAAAGAGTTTTGATTTATGAGCTAATGCCTTGGATTCACAAAGAACGAGAGCATAGTGGGGAACCCCAAGAACTTGTGCGCCTTTAGGGTTACGCACGTTGGAGGTGGAGGCGGCTTACGCCGGGCGTTGTGCAGCCACACGCCGGGAACGCATGTCGAAGTAGCGGCCTGAGCGGATCTCATGGCACGCACCCAGGCGCAACCATGTACAGAGAGATATGGCAGAGCCCCGAGCGTGGTTCGGCCGCAAGTTTGCGCTCTCCTAGAGGGAACCAGTTTCCGCGCTCGACACGGCCACTGCAGGGGACAGCGAGAGCCACCGAGGCCCGACCATGATTGTGTCACGCTCAGGCGCCGCCACAACACCAAAGGAGAAGGGAGGGGGCACACCGTGCCTCTCAGTCCAACCGAGCGTGCCCACCTGCAAGCGGGCGCGTCCCAATCTGAATCAGGGGCGCAGCTAGCCACAGTCATGGGGACGGCGAGTGCAGTGTGCCCACCTAGGCCGCGACAGCTACGGCTCGTGGAATTTTTCTTGGGTGGTTCGGGGTTTACCGAGAGCACAACTCTGATGAATCGCTGGTCGACGAGGACGATGATTCAGCCCCTATTCAGATCAAGTTTCGAGTTACTTCTTATGAAAAGGCTTATTAAAAGACACTAATTGCAGCCCTACATTTTTACTGCAATTTTCAGCCTAAATGAGACTTTTATACTAAATCAGAATCCACAGAATAATATACTGTTAGATCGGATGATGTATATTTTCTAACGGTTGTAGATTCAGCTCAATCAAAGCCCTGAGCTAAAAGTTATAACCAGAATAGTGAACATTGTGCAAGATGCACTACAGATTACACTCTCTTGCAAGATTTTCCCGCCGAAGACAAACAATGCTATAACTCGTTCCTAGTATCGTGTTAAGTCCTATGATGGGGATACACATGAAGGAAGGTTACATTGACATCAGACAGATCACGTAACGCAGTTTTGGACACGTGGTAATCCTATGGTGGAAATTACTAACGTGTATTGTGGGCAAAGTATTAAGCTCCATGGTGGGAATCATACTTGCTTTTATCGATTTTCAAAAATTTCAGGAATTTTCTTTTAAGTGGTGATAAGACTAGTATTACTGTGTGATTAATGAAACTACGACAGGTGGTAGTTGGAAAGCGTGCGACCTTCTCAATCCCGAATTTTTGAATTAATTACAACAATAATATTGGGCCTAATCAGATACTCACAAACTTTGATGTTGTTGCCAAAAATGTATTTTGATCCCATTATCTCTATAATTATGAATGTCGTTAAGCCACAATAGAAGAAATTTTGAATGGACAGAAACTCATAAAAGATAATTATGATCTTTGGTCGCACGAGTGCAATTAATCCTTCAGAGGATAAGGAACTATTGGAGTATTAATAGTGAGCCGATCGAGTTATCTATGGATGTTGACGCATGAGTGTGTACTGAGCATCATGTGGCTCTCATTAAGGATCATAAGGCTCGATTGGCCATAATACTAGACAATAGGCATGATATCATGCACAAGTTCCTGGATATTGGCACTGACTTCCCTTAGTGGATGTGAAAAATATACAGAGATGTGAACATCACCCGGGCCGGCTCTGGCACTAAAGTTTGATTCTTATAAGAATATCACAAGCCATACCA
Organism: Agave tequilana; assembly: GCA_038442645.1. Lineage (NCBI taxonomy): Eukaryota > Viridiplantae > Streptophyta > Magnoliopsida > Asparagales > Asparagaceae > Agave > Agave tequilana. The sequence continues at coordinate 11,406 of JAVJIF010011093.1, read as the reverse complement.
TGCCTAACACCTTAGGGTGATAACATGGATGATCCAAGAGTTAAGGATCGCATGGCATATGATGACAGATACACGACAAATACAATGGTACTGAGATCATTGCTCGAGAGATGGGACAGGATAAAACAACTATTGATGCATGTTGACTACATTAAAAAGTTGGAAACGTAGTGCATCATATCGTGCTTTAGATTGACCCTTGTTGGTATCATAGATGTGTTATAAGAACTGGGCAATGTTCCCAAATTAATTGATATCGAAGCATAAACATTCGGGGATGGAAAATGAAAGATGGAGATTCTTTTCTAAAGAAAGATGGCTTAGAATAGTGTTAGGCCTCTCGCTACCCCCATGAAGAGAAAGTCCTTATTTTCCCGCTTAGACAAAGGCCTTGTCAATGGAATATTCAAATTAGTGTCAATTTCTGTGAGATTCTGTTCTTTTCCAGCTCGCTTTGGAATTCGAGATAAGGCTCTTTGAGAGCGGTTCAAAGTCAAGTCGTCGTTCAGCCCTACTACCAATGCCCTCCAGTGCTACCTAGAAGTCCGTTTATGAACATATATCAATCCCTCAAAAACCCTTTATTCCGTCGTGCATTGTGGAGACGACTGATGGCTTACGTTGCCTAAAAAGGCCAATGTTTGTCCCAGGATCTCACCCTTCGGCGTATGTATGTGGGAGAATGTGATACGTAAAAGGCCGATATCAACCATTTCATTCAAAGATTCAGAGAAGAGTACAAATGGACTGGCATTCGACAATTTCGGGCTCTCGTCAAATGTTGAGAAATGATAGGTGTCGCTCTGCTTTTTTTAGACGTTTAAAAGGGTTGACGTGTTGCTTTGACCACTAAGATGTGGAAACCCAGAAACTGAAGGTTCAAGGGTAAGTGGGTCCCAAAAAAAAGAATCAAAAAAGCAATAAGAGGAAAGCCAAGAAGGCCGAATATCCTGGGAATCTGAAATAACACTTGACTTCAGAGGGTTCTTCATTTTCCATAGGCAAAGGAACTCTGTTGAGATCTTTTACAATACAATTGTGATTTTGGATGTGAGCACTGCCTTTAGGGAAATGCTACAATAAAACCGTTTGGTATAACCAAACAAGCAATTGAGCCATTGCAACTCATTCATTCAGATATTTATGGACCTACAAGTGCAAAGTCACGAACCGTCACACCTTATTTCATTACTTTCATTGATGATTTCACACATTTCGGACACTTATACTTGATTATTCATAAATCAGATGCATTAGATTACTTTAGGCTCTATGTTTCTGAAGTCGAGAACCAATTAGGGAAGAGTGTGAAAGCACTCGCGACCGATAGAGGAGGTGAATACTTATGAGATGAATTTAAAGAATATTGTGCGAAAAAGAATATAGTAAGACAATTGACTGCTACTCATACACCACAGCAAAAACTGGTGTGGTTGAAATGAGGAATAGAACTTTACTACACATGGTGAGATCAATGATGGCTCAAACTAGCTTACCAATCTCTTATTTGGGAGATGCATTGATCACAGCAATGTATCGGCGAAATCGTGTTCCTTCAAAATCAGTTCCATGCACCCCATACGAATTATGGAGGGGCCGAAAGACAGAATTGGTACATCTGCGATCGTTGGGTTGTGCCACATATGTTCGAAATTTGTCTCATCAAACGGTAAACTAGGCCCTAAAGAAAATAAGTGTATCTTCATTAGATAGTCATTACACTCCAACGCATATGTTTTCGTTGGAGAAATTTCTAGAGGAACTGTCACTGAATTTGGGTACGGGAATGTTGAATTCCTCGAGAAGAATTTTCCCGTAAAAGGTGATGTAAAGCAAGGTACAATGTTGTACGAATTAGATGAATATAGAAGGCAACAACAAGTGTAACTGACACACCTAATAATCCTGTCAGGGATAGTGGGGGTGATTTGCATGGTGATCTCCCCGCTGTCTCAACCAAGGAGAATCAATCATGGATTGGTACCACACCAACGATAGCAAATCAAATGTGAGGCATATTTGATTTCTCTTGTAGACAAATTAGAACTAAAGAATATGCAAGAGGCTTTAAAACTCATCTAATAGGGATGAATGGTTGAAAGCAATGGATAAGGAGCTAGCGTCTATATACAAGAACAATGTCTAGGACTTGTTCAAACTACCTCCAAGGAGAAAAGCCATTGAGAACAAATGGGTTCTCAATGTAAAATGAAATGAGAATGGTAGTATTGACAATTTCAAAGTGAGGCTCATCACTAAGGGGTGCACACAAAAGGAAGGCGTGGAGAACGAGAAGACATTCTCGCCTATCATAAGAATAGCTCCCATATGATTGATCTTAGCAATCGTTACACATTTGGGTCTAGAGTTATAATTCTCAATGGAGAAATAGATGAGAAAATATATATAGAATAGCCCAACAGTTTTAGAACCGAAGGGGACTATAAAGTTTGTAAACTGGATCACTCCATATCTGAACTCAAATAGAGACTAGATAGTGATATTTAAAATATCACAGAGAAATCATCTCCTTTAATTTAAAATGATAAGTGAGGATCATTGTGTATATGTTGAGATATCCAAAGATGATTCAATTATCTTATCCTTATATGTGAATGACTATGTAGTACGGACACTCCTAACATGGAGTCGTGTCGTGTCCGAAACGTGTCCGACGCTCGTGTCGTGTATTTTTAAGAATTCATCGCGTGTCTGTGTGCCGTGTCCATTTCAATGTTGTCGTGTTCGTACAACATAGGTGGATGATATATTGTTGGCAGGCAACAATCTCGAAAGCTTGGAAACTACTAAAAGGTGGTCATCCTTGAAGTTTTATATGAAAGAAATGGGTAATGCAAATTACATTCTTAGAATTAACATTCTAAGAGATCGTTCAAGAAGGATTATAGGTTTGTCACAAGAGGCATATATTCTCAAAATCCTTAAACGATTCGGTATGTATACTGCAGACCCAGTGAAAGGAGCAAAGTTTAGCCTAGACATTTGTCCTAAGACTCCAGAAAAAAAAGCTCATATAGCTCGTGTTTCCTATACTAGTGTAGTACGCAACATGATGTATACAATGGCATGCAAAAGACGAGACGTTAGTTAGGTGGTTGTATGCTAACTCAGTACCAATCCAACCTCGGGGAACAATACTGGAAAGCAGTGAAGCATGTAATGAGATACTTTATCGTATTTCAATAATTAGAGTTTGACTCTTTGGGTTATTCAAATGCCAACTTAGAGAGGCAAACAGGATACCAGGAAATTGAAATCCAAATATATTTTCTTGCTTAATGGCGGTGCCATATAGTGGGCCAGCAAGAAACAAAAAATAGTGCATCACATTGACATCGGTGCAGTTATGAAAATAATGTTCGAGGAACATTACTGATCACATGGCATGTCAGATTGCCGTAAGTGGTCATGAGTCGTAAGTGGTAAAGTTTTTTACAGTTGTAAGTGAGTTACATACAATTAAGTTTTATGGTGTTTGGTTGGTGTGGTGGAGATTTTTCAATGCGATTGATCTAACAATCAATCTCAAACCACAAACGAAAGAGGCTCTATTTAAATCGAAGGTGGGACTTCAAGTTTCAACACGATAAAAAGGCGGAGTCCAAAAGATTTTTATGTGGAAACCCAACTTGAAAAAACCACATGGAGGGACAAAGAATTCACTATATAATCGAGATTACAGTGAACTTTGTAGAGTATTCATGTGTTTACCATTTCTTTGATCCTCGCCGGCCCCTTTTCTTCATGGATCTCCAGGTATATAAGTACTCTGTAGGGGCGTAAATGATGGTGCTGATTTCTCGGATCTCCATAACTGCACGATTTGCATGTTAGGATCTTTCAATTACTGCTCAAATTATTGTGATTTATCATTGGGATTGGCATACCGAGATATCTGTAACATCCACAGCTGCCCCTATCGAAATAAGAGAGTATTTAAAACGTGGGGATATCGTGGCAGTATAACTACCTTCGCAATCCGGGAAACCCTACTGCTGAGGTGTGTCCAGTGGAAGCGGGAGTCTCTGCGGAGAGCCTCTGTCATGGAGAGATCTAGTAGTTACGAATGTCGGAGAAAAAAAGGGCATGAGGTCCTCTCCTCAGGGTTGAGTGTGAGTTTGGGGCAAGGCCCGAGGCTCTTTCCTCGGGGTTGAGTGTGATGTGTGGGCAAGGCCTGAGGCTCTCTTCTCTAGATTGCGTATGAGCCAACTGGTATCTCGAGTTCGTCGTCCACTTGTGACACTCCTGGTGTGGCGGGACGTATGTCACGATTTTAGGGAGTGGTCAGATTCTGACCACTACAGATGCCCCCGCTCTTGCGATTGCCGGAGTCGTGGGAGGGGAAATGGAAGAGCGAAGTCGGTGGAAGTCGTTAAGTGGTCTGAATTTTTCTGAAAGTTTAAATAAGGATCTGGCTCATTATTACGTATCTTCGTGGGGACGTAACTGGTCGTAGAACATCTAAATTGTCAATTAATGCATATCTCCAGGATTTAATCTGGGGACAGCTGGCCTCCAAACTGGCGCCTTTTCGAATTTCTCTATGATCATCGCCCTCCTGGAAGTGATTGATTACTTTTTTGGGAGTCGTCTCTTGGATCATGTCGTGGATATTGTGGCGAAAAAGTGTATATGTTTTTCTTTTCTAAAAAGTAAACACAGACATGTGATAGATCTTGTATTACTCTTATTAGATGTAATCAAGTTTGCATTTGGATGGAATGTAATCGGAAAACTTGTAATAAAAGTAGTAATTTTGAAATGGAATAATTGTTTAGATCTTGCCTAGTTTGTTTTGTCATTACTTTTGTTTAGAATTGATTGTCTCAGTGGAATGTTGACCAACTCTCCGGGAGTCTTGTCTTGAAGTGTTCTGGAATGACGGGGGAGGAAGTTATCACAGTTTCGAAGGTAAAATCCCATCTGCGGTACCTGCAAGCAGTTCCTCTGAAAGAGAGAAATCCTGTATACGGAGCCGCGTTGTTAGGGCTCTGAGAGGGGGAAATCCCTGCAGCAAAGCTCGGACCCCGAGTGGGGAAAATCCCACTGTGGAGTGACTGGAATGTTTATAGGATGGTCTGTCGCCGCCTCTGAGTGGGGTGGCACATAGACCGAGGATTAGACGTAGCAGTTAAGATGCGCACACGACCATACAATGAACATTTAAATAAAAATGGCAAATGCAACACTTAATTATCACGCAGAGACAAATGGAAAACATGATACATGTCACTTCTGTCCTCAGGTGAGCAATTGGAGTACGTCCACACGGGACTGGTACGAGGGGATAATTCAATCAAGAAACCTTCATAAATATCCTAGACACGTGATCGTATCCTCGTTAGGACCTGCATGAGAATGGCCTGAAATGAGAGTACAACCCAACGACATATTGGATGCATTCTCTAAATAGGGGCCCCTACCAAGAGTGACGATCTGGTACCTCCAAGTGGGAGTAAACCCAGCATCGGATTTATCCTTAGTGTGGGGAATATCCCACATCGAAGTTGCCTCCTGAGTGGGAAAATCCCACCTGCGGAATATGGATGGATGGATGTATTCATCTGCACGTAGGTTCAGACGAGAGGAACCCGTAGGCAAGTGTTTATATTCCGAGTGGAGGAAATCCCATCAGCGGAATATCAAACGGGGGCTCTGAGAGAGGGAAATCCCTACAGCATAGTGGGACACTCCGAATGGGAAATCCCATCAACGGGACGTACAGACATTTCTCCAAGTGAGGAAAATCTCAGTAGTGGAGAAATCTTGTTGCGCCTCCGAGTGTGGGATATCCCATCTGCGAGGTGTATGGATGGATGTATGTTGTGGAGTAATCTTTTGTCACCTCCAAGTGGGGGATATCCCATCTACGGGGTGTGTGGATGGATGTACCGTTGGAATAATCTCGTCGCTGCCTCCGAGTAGGGGAGTCTCCATCAACAGGGCGAGTGGATGGATGTAAGATGACGAATGGAAGTACTCCAATGGAGAAATGTGTATTGTCATGGTTAGGAGAATATTTTATTTAAAAATAAGTACATGAAGTTGAAATTGAAAGGAAGTAATCCCGTGTGTTCAAAATTCGAGGAGTCAGTCGATCGTGTTGTACTGAGTTATTCGGATGTCTGGATGCGGCTTCAGAAGTGAGGGATATACTCTTTAAAGAAGCCTTATTTTACAAACTTTTCCAGGTACTTTCGAAGGGCCCAGCAATGGATGGTTTGGTTGTCTCTCAAGAAATTTATATGTAAAAATCTTTAATGAATTTAAAAAATTACAATGGATCAATATCCGATTACAAAAGATGGAAGAGTTGAATCTCCCCTTTGTTTAACACTGGATTCTTCGTGTGGCGATGGAGAGTGAGTCTTATTCTCCGTTGACGAGCTGGACTTGAAGCTTATTGACTCTTCTTGCTCTTGTTGATAGCACACTGAGTAAGATATAAATCTTAAACAATGGCCGAAATCTCAGAGAGATTGAAAGCAAACTTTTAGCAAGTTGTAGAGTCTTCTCTTTTCTCTTCTAACTCTCTGTTCTCTCTTTTTTCCCTCAACACTCATGTGTCTTTTCTTCAGCTGTGCAGAAGCTATTTATAGAGGATTTTTGGGGTATAACTGACCCCTTAAATCTCTTCATAATAGGGATTTATTCCTCACTAAGTTGAGAAAAAGTGGGTGTCATTGACCCTATTTAATTGCTATCCGTTACAGCAGAAATGGGAATCTCGCGTTGGACGCAGATCTCGCGTTGTAGTTGGAATGGGAAGCTCGTAGGCTCGCGTTGTTGTTGAAACGCAGAGCTTCAAAAGCCTGCATTTTGAAGTTGAAACGCGACCTTGATCGAGCTCTGCGTTTGAAGAAGTAACGCGACCTTCGCGTTTAATGAATAAACATGAAGTCTGCGTTTGGGGATAAAACGCGGCCCTCGCATTTAGTATGAGGCTCATGTTTTGAGGCTTTGTCTTCAGTAATTTTAAACAACCTACAGAACCCCTCCAAAGTTTTTGAAACTCCGTGGTTGACTGGGAAGATTTCTAAATACCTAGGACATCATGTTAACTTGGACCTTCGTGATTGTACTGGCAATCTCTTGAAGTGTCTTAAGCTTGATCATGTCTGGATTCTGGTCTTTGTGAGTGTACTATTAAACTACTTGAATCCCCCAGGGACGATCATTGTAAGAATCTAGAAACGCAGCCTAGAACTTTTTGAAGCTTTGGTTTATCTGTCGGTGTACTATTTGAACCGGTTGTGTCGTTGATTTTTTTGTCGATATACTGTCAAATTGTTGCAAAAGCGAGCACACACTTCTTGTGATTGAGAGAACGTGACTCTCAAGTGAAATGCGATTGTCGAGTTTTGTGACTTTTGGACGTGAACCTCAACTATGAAGACGTGATCTTCATTTGGTTGTCGTGCTTGAAATGTGAAGGTCACGTTGGAGAGTTCCAGACGCGCTCTTCAGTTGAAAACGCGGGCTTCCCAAGCGTCACGTGTTAGGCTCAGATTGCTAAGAGATTCCGCCGCAAATATTGACCATTGAGTGGTCTATAAAAGACCCGAGGTCTTCAGAAGTCAAGGCACTTGACATTCTTCAACCTTCAGACCAGCGTTTATTAAAAGCTTTGAGCTTTTTCTAAGTCTTCAAAGCTACGAGCTTTCTTTCATCTTTTTCGAAGATCGTCAGTTCAATGGCCCCCAGGGAAAACGACCTGCTTCATCGAGCGCGAGCCATGAAGGACTGCTACCACAATCGCCGCTGGCACTGCTCCGCCTCACGAGACTCCTATCTAAGGTGAGATATTGGTTTTGCCAATTTTGATTCAAGGGGAAACACCCCTTTAACTTCTTTGAACTTTTGTTAATCAACGTGTCTCATAGGACTCGCGTTTGATTCTTTAAACGCGAACTTTACGTTTTGATGTTCTGAACGCGGACTTCATATGAGTCGTGTTTTGAGACTTTGAACGCGGGTCTCATGAGACTCGCGTTTGAGCTCTGACACTTAGAATTTTTTCTGTCTTCATGTTCTCACTTTGAACGCGAGTCTCATATGTTGAGAGCCACATTTGAACTCTAACACTTAGTATTTTTTTTTACTTTTAGAGTTCTAACTCTTTTGCTTTTCTTCTTTGCAGTGAGATACTCAGCGGACCCACTGTTGAAGAGGTATCACTTCGGCCATGAGGGAGGGCCAGACAGGAAAGTCCGTTTCGGCCTGCATCAGACTGCACCCGTATTCGCCGCAGGGACAAAGAACAGAGCACCCAACTGACGAGATGCAACGCCCTAACTTTTAGGGAGCATCTCAGATGGGAGCTTCGAGTCTGAAGAGAGGAAATTTATCTGGAAGCTGGTGTTTTTCTTTGGGTACTCTATTGACAGTAGCAACGATGACCTCTTCGTGGTAACTACAAATGGCTCCGTCAGATCGGCAATCGGCGCTTCTTCCCGCCCAACATGGAGTGCATAGTCTCGTTATCCTACCTGCAGTCGATGTCTGTTCAGAGCAGATGGACTTGGACCTGGTCAAGTCGCAGCAGAGGGTGTTTATTGGAAGAATCACCAATCGAGGTGCAATTCCTACTGGCAGTGGTAAAGAAATCATCGGATTGTTTCCAAGCCTAATGAGGCATGAGTACCCTAGGGGTGAAACTCCCAAGCAGGCCAACTCTTTCATCAGCCAATTCATGGTTGCGAAGGGTGAGTTCCCTTCTGAATTCCGAGCGATGGGGTGGGTGCACTCGTCGCAGAGGATATGGTGGTCAAGGATGGTGAGCTATATCACTGAGCAACTACGGGAGCCACTGCTGCAGTCAGGTCTACACTCAACAGTCAGGGTTGTTCAGTATGGTACCAAGCCGAGCCACTACCTCTTCTTTGCCATGCTAGAGTTGTACATTCCAGACACATGCACCTTCTTCAATCCAAGCAGAGAGTTAGGATTTGCCCTCCATGAGATGTACGAGATCTCTGGACTACCGATGGGAGAGCTACCCTATGAAGAGTATGTCCCTGGTACAGAGGAGCTTCATCTTCTAAAGGACGCCACATAGGTTTATGAAACCTACTATGAGGTACTGTGCCACTACCACATATGTGCCCAAGTCACGGATTGAGGGGGAGTGAAGCAGATGTCATGGGCGAACTACTTGTTTCAAGAATTGGGAAAACAAGACAGGCCCAATCTCATGTCTGGCTGCTAGTACCGACGAAGAGATAAAAGAAAGGATTTTTGCAGCGCTGAGCTCATATACCACCAAGTCCAATAAGGATACCTTCCAGCCTGACACGGTGTTCGAGAGTTTCCACCACCAGACCAAGGTCCCGACTTCAGATAGGGTCTTACTAGCCGGATTCCTAATGCTTTGGCTGAAGAGATGTGTCATGCCTACACTCCCTCATGAAGTCTTAATAGTGGATGTTGTCTATCTGGCTGTCCTACTGGCTCACGACCGACCTCTTGGCTTGCTTCCGGCGATGGTGAGCTACCTCCAGAGTGAATTACGTGCATTGACTCTGATCTTCTGCCGCGTAAAGGTCATGGAATATGAGGAGGGAAATGTCATCCTCGACAAAAATGGTAAGCCAAAGAGGAAGACTCAATCCTCGCGTGGAGCTGTCGTACACTTACCTGGCAGGCTGATACGTCATGCACTGTCCGGCTCTCATGTCAGCGGTGCAGGAGTCAAATGGAGACTTTGTTCCCTTCATCCAGAAGCTCGAGCGCTCGAAATGGTAGGGCGATTACATGGCTGCTATTCAGAAAATTGTACACCATGAACTACCACCGTTTCAGGTGTTTCCTGGACTTTCCAGGGGCTCCTTATGGTGAGGGATTTATTGACGTCCCCGGGCCAGATGGATTCACATTACTTCCTGTCGGTGTTTTTTGATGGCTGCTGAATATCCAGCACGGATACCTCATCTCTCGCCAAGGGAACGTATACTCGATCGAGCCCCACATGCCGAGTAGATTCGCTCATCAATTTGGGTATGACTGGCTTATGTTGGGAATCTCTATACTGATCTCCATTTCAGAGGCAATATATGCAAAAGGGCCCGGGCTTGGTACTACTTCGTAGCGGGATGCACCAGTGCGACCCTCGATTTGTCACAGAAGATCCCAAACTCCCACGCCACTCTTGGCTTTTGCACGTGGTATGCTCTAGCGGCCTTGGTGCCTTGGATATAATGTAAACTGCGTGTGCATCAAGGATATCAAGCCCTATACGACACCAGGAAGAGCTCAAAGAAGACTCGTCTGAGGGGTATGGAGGAGTTTCTTGAAGCCGAGAGTGAGGCTGAAGCGGCTGACATGACCGAGCCTGAGGAAGGGGACGCTGAAGAGCCTCTCATAAGTCGTCTGTGAAGTACTGTCGCGAAGAGTTCTCGATCTCAATCTGCTAAGGCCGGATCAAGCTCAAGCAAGAAGGAACACGGGGAACCTGAAAACTGGGCTATTCTCGAGGGAGTCTCTAGGTCAGAGCCAGGGCTTGGGCCAGTTCTCTCATCCGGCGAGGAGGCTGGTGAAGAAGAAGAGTTATCGCCAAGCGCTAGTTTGCGCCACAGGAGTCTTCGTACCAAGGGTCCTGCAGTGACTGGCTTGGAGACGACGCTTCTTGCTGAGGAGGAGATGGAGAGAGCTCCCGCAGAGTCTGCAGCTATCGGGGAGCATGGGGCCGTAATAGGCAAATTTGAACAAGAATTATTTTCGGCTTCGGAATTCTCTTTTTTTAGGGTTATGGCCGACTTTCATCTGGCCCTATTCCTTAAAGTTGACTCAGGGCAAGACAGATTTGAACCAAAATAGTTGATCGGTTATTATAAAGTATAAATTCTAAAGTTCTCAAGATGACCGAATGAACTAACTCAAGTAGCACATGTCAGTAACTAAATATATATTCTTAGAAAAAGCAAGCATCTTGATAAATATAAGCAATTGGGTCTGCGACCAAGGCATGCCCTATTGCCCTTAAAGAATTGCAGTGATTGGGGGAAATAGTAATATTTGCGCGCTCATTCCCAAAAAAGAGAGCATAAATTCGACTTGGCAAAGAGTAACTTTGTAAAATGAGAAAGAAAGAAGAGAGGAAAAAGAGTGACCTTTTGTGGATCAGGTTTCTTGCTTCGGGCTGCTGCGACGACGACGATGAAAGCAGATGGGGAGGAAGAGAGGAGGAATAGATCAACGAGCCTCTCATTGAGGCGGCGTCGTTCAATTTCTCTCTCGATCGGTCATTTCATCTCTCTCTCTCTCTCTCAGCTCAACCGCATCTTTCACCTTTCGCCTGTCATGGGAAAGAGAGAATCCAGGATAAGGGGGGGAGAGAATGAAACCTCACTCAGTTCGCGGCCGCCTCGTACAGGTGATGTGGCAGCC